>RJWM01026831.1:0-27578 GCA_004363535.1 Dasyprocta punctata
GACGTCAGCTCCGGGGGCGCAGTGGGCAGTGGGGTCGGTGCTGTAGAGAGGTTGGGCGTGGTCGAGGAGGGCAGGCCCAGGGTGGGTGCCGAGGTGCCCGGATGGACAGAGGCCGAGTCAGAGGTCAGCTGCGGCCCAGGCGAGGCGAAGGGGTTCGGGGGCCCCGTGGGGGGCGCTGCCTGGGCTGCAGTGGGCAGCAGTGGGCGACGCTCGTGGCTGGTCCTCTGCAGGGAACCTGCGGGAGGAGGGGCACATGGTCCGCCTGAGGTCAGCTCGCCCCGCCCACTGCCTCGCCCAGGACAGACTAGCCAATAGGAGGCCTCAGAACTCGTGACGTCGTGGGTCACCAGCAGACTTCACCCAGCCCTAAAGCCCCTCCTCCCGCTGCCTCGAGGCTCTGGGCGCCACCTGGCGTCCTCTGCGGCTCACAGGTGGCCGTGCAAGGACTTGGGGGACTCGGGAGCTGGGGGCGAGGGTTTCAGGGAGAGGGGAGGGAGGGGACAGAAACCAGCCAGCTGCGGATGCAGAGGGGTACAGGAGGATGTCGGGGGCCGCCCTGGGATGCAGAAATACGGGAAGCAGGGAGTTACGAGATTACTGAATTGCAATCTCAACAATCCTTTGAGATATATTTTTTTTTGGTACTGCAGAATGAATTCAGGGCCTTTGCACTGAGCTACATCCCCAAACCTTGTTTATTTTTTATTTTGAGACAGAGTGTGACTAAGACATTAAATTTTCCAGGGTGGGGTTAAACTAGCGATCCTCCTGCCTCAGCCTGCTGGAGTGCAGGGATGACAGGCTGTGTGGACATTTCTACACACTCTTGGCCGCGTAGGCCTCGCCCCTTTGTGTCTGTGCTTACTCTGCAGATTTCCTATCATTTCCTCCGCTGCACGAGTAACTGGCAAAGTCCGGGGGAGCTCTCTCAACCTCGCCCTGTTGACACCTCGGGCCTTGCCGTGAACATACCCCATGGGACGCTGGGTCCCATCTGCGGCCTCCACTTCTAGGTGCCAATCGGGGGTCTCCCTGCTTCCGGTCACTGCACCCCAAAATGTCCTTGGACATCATCAGATGCCCTGTGGGGTGCCACTAGCTGCGATACCCCCTTGTCCAGGACAGGTCCTCTGAGTAAGCATCCACCCTGCGGCACAACTCCCCAGACCCCTGGCACAGCCAGCTGCTCACCTGTGTCCCCTCGGGCCCTGGGAGCCGGAGAGGGGTGTCCCGGGTGCCTGGTGGTGCCACTGGAAGGCATGGGCGTCCCGGGGGCTGGGTCCCTGCCTGAGTGCGTGTCCCATGTCCTGGAAGGCTTGTAACCATCCTGGCCACCTGCAGGGACACGGGGGAGAGGGCAGAGTCACAGTGGCTTCCTCACTCTGGCGGCTCCTCCCTGACTGACAGCAATTTCGTGTCAGTCCAGGTGCTTCTGGCTTCCCAAACCAGAAACTGCAAAACCAGCTCATAAAATAAGTTCATGCCAGGTGTGGTGGGGACAAATATAATCCCAGCACTTGGGAGGCTGAGGCAGGAGGATCACCTTGAAGTTTGTGGACGGTCTGGGCTACAGACTGAGTTCAAGACCAGTCTGAACTAATATCAAGGCTGTGTCTCAAAAACAAAACAAAGTCATTTATTATCTCAACTCCCTGTGACCTGACTCTATTCTTTCTTCTCTTTTTCCTGGGGAAGAAAATTCTATTTTATCTTTATTAATGAGTCACCTGGAACAGTTCTGCAATACTATTTTTCTTGTATTTTTTGACTGAATACACTTAGATCATCGCTACAGAACTTCATATAACATCTAAACTTATTTTGCTTAGGTGAATAGCCACCATTTTATTCAGGGAGAATGAAAGACAATTTACCCTTTTAGCTTTGTTGATTGACAAGCTTATTTTAACCAGAGCTTTCTGGACATACTCATTCATATCCTGCACAGTTCGCCACCTGAAAGTATGTAACCCAATAGTTTTTAGTTTATTCACAAGGTCCTATGACAGCCACACAATCAAAATTAAGAAGTCGGACATGGTGTCACACGCCAGTAGTCTCAGCACTCAGGAGGCTGAGGCAGGAGGATTACCTGGAGTTCAGATTGGCCTGAAATATATGGCAGGACCCCATATTGGGGCTGGGGGGAGAGAAACATTTTCCATCCCTAATGCCATGAAAGAAGAAAAAAAAAAAAGGAAAGGAAAATTTCATGAGCTCGACAGAAACTACATGCCGGTTACCCTGCCCTTCTTTCTCACATGAATCATCAAACCAACTTCCCCGTGACCTTGTCTCTCCACAGTGGCCCTCGGGGCCCCTTTATACACAGAGCCCTGTCCCTACTGCCAGAGTGCCCCTTGGTCACCTGCTGGTACAACGCATCCCACAGCCCACCCCACGCCAGTCCTGCGGACCCCACGGCTTCCCTGTGGTTAGCCACTCGGCATGAAGTACCTCTCCTGTCCCTAGCCAGTGCCTCAGGAGGGTGGCCATGGTGTCCCACAGGAAGACACGCTCGAGGACAATCCTCAAGCCATCAGTGTACCAGTGATTTAAAAAGAAAACAATGATCCCAGCATTTGGGGGCTGAGGCAGGAGGACTGTTGTGAGTTTGAGGCCAGCTTGGGCTACAGAGGGAGATCAAGGCCAGTCTGAACTGCATAGTGAGACCCTGTCTCACAAGGACAAAAAAGAAAAAAAAAGAAAAAGAAAAAATGAATACAAAAGGGAGGTAAAGAAGCCCGTCAGCGGCGCCCCACCGAAGGTGTCTCCGAGGCGCTGGGCTCCCGGAGGGCTCCGTGAGGAACACAGCCCGAAGCGCTTCCCACACGGCAGCCCACGCCGTGTCTTTGGAGTGCACCCAGGAGCTGCCGCGCTGGAGGCCGTCCTGACCCTCGCCTTGGTCTTCTTTTTTAATTTTTTCTCACTGAGTTGCACCCCCAGCCCTGTTGCACTTCACATTTTGGGGTGGGGCTGCTCGAAGTCCCTGTCGTCCCGGCCCTGACCTGGGCAGGCTGGTGGAGCAGAAGCACAGAGCTCCCGGCCCCGCATCTGTGAAACAGCTGGTTCTGGCAGCTGGTCCCATCCTGGGTGCGGGGCTGGCACTGGGTGAGCTCTCCCGGTTGAGGACCTGTGACTCCGCCCTCTCTCCCTAACCTCCAGGAACATCGCGAGGAGCACCAGCCAGGAGTGAGCTGCACGCCCGTGGGCGGACATTTCCGTGACTGCTGGCATTTTGCTGTCACACACACAGCTCTAAAACAGGGGCGCTGGGAGGCTGAGGCAGGAGGATTACAAGTTTGAGTCCCCACCCAGGTGACTTAGTGATCCTGTGACACCCCAGCTCAAAGCAAAATCCAAAGGGTTGGGGATGTCGCCCTGAGCAAAGGCCCTGGGTTCAGTCCCCAGTACCAGAAATGAAAAGAAAACAGCACCAGGGAGCTCCTTGTGATGCGCTGCAAGCTGGGAGCCAGGATCTCTCCGTGCCTGGCGGTGGTGCTGCCACAGGCACTCATTCTAAACGAGGTGCAGCTCCCCCAGCCTCACCCCATCCTTCCTTGGTGAGCCTGGATTCATCTTTTTTTGGGGGGGCTGGATTTTTGATACAGGGTCTCACTATGTAGCCCAGCCTGGTCTTGAACTGGTGGCAATCCGCCTGCCTCAGCCTCCTGAGTGCTGGGATTACAGCCATGCACTTGCCCCTGGGGCCTGCCCCTTCCTCCTTGGGGCCGGTCACCCTCTCTGTGCCCCTGGACGCTCTCGCGCCGGGCCTGTCCTCCCGGTCTCCCTCTGGAGTCTGGAGCTGGTGCTTCCTCCTGCGGCTCTTCCCTCCCTAAGCCTCGGTTTCCTCCTCTGTCGGGGGAGGACGGAGGACGGCACTTCTCAGGCTTCCTAGGAAGGAAGGGGACTGAGCCCGGCGGCTCGCTCAGCCCAGGGTGACCCGGCCTTTGCACCCCGACTTGCTCTGCGAGGAGCACACACAGCGCAGCCTCCAAACCTCTGCGGTGATAACAGCAGTGATCGTGATCTTACCTCTCACCTCAGCCCCGCATTTAATCTCAGACCCCCTCCTGTGCAAGCCCCCACACAGCGAGAACCTCCACGTCTCGCAAAACCACGGTCACCCCTTACCCCTCCTGTGCCTTGCACCACCCCACAGCTGCAAAGCCTGCCCCCCAGCTCCGCCCCGTCAGTCCCACCGGGCCTCATGCACAGTTGCGGTCTCCTGAGGTCCCCACCTTCCTCTCTGTACCCCCACCTGACCCAAGCAGCCCCATCAGCTCGGCCCCCTAGCACAGGACCTGCAGGTGCCCTGCTCCTACCCCAGGGCCTTTGCAAGTGCTGTCTAGAGCACACTGCAGGGAGGGGATCTGCATGGCCTCCCTGCTGCCCCTTGTGGCTCCTGCCCACCCTCTCCCCTGGAGGGTCAGCCCCTCCCCGGCCTTGGGCCTTGCAGCCCTCTGGAGGTGACTGCTGCCCTTTCCAGACAAGCTGATGTCAGGGTGTCTCCAGATGCAGTACTCACCTAAGTCTCAAGAAATGTTGTTTTGAGGAACTGGAAAGTGAAAATGCACCCTCCTCAGGCCTCTGGTTTCTCCCCTGGGTGCTCTCTGGACCTACACTGCTGTCACGTCCCCATTCAGTCATTCAACAAACACATGAGAATCTGTCCTGAGTTTTATGCACTGTTCCAGGCACACAGAACAGCACCCCCTCCCCCGACCTTGCACCCTCATCCACATGACCGAGTGTGGGACCTCAGATGGCAGGAGTGGCCTTGCAGGTGTGACCACAGGGCCAGGCCTGGAGATGTGGACAGCACCTCGGGCTCTCCAAGGGGCCTAAACTGACCATATACACAGAGTGGTCGAAAAATACAGTGAATTCCAAATTCTTAAAGATGTTATTACAGTGAAAGCCACCTTGCCATGGAAATTGCCCCTCAAAATACTTCTCTCACTTTAAACACAGTCCCGTTATACACGCCTTTAATCCCAGCACTCGGGAGGCTGAAGTAGGAGAAGCATTGTGAGTTCGAGGCCGGCGTGGGCTACAACGCGAGCGCAAGGCCAGCCTGAGCTACGTAGTGCGACCCTGCCTCAAAAAAACTAGGGCCAGGAGTTCAGCTCAGTGGCTTAAGTGCCTGCCTGGCAGGTGGGAGGTTGTGAGTTCAATCCCTGGTGCCACAAAAATAAATAAATAAAAAAAAATAAAAACAGTCCTGTTATCCTTACTACTTTCTTCAGCAGCTGGGCAAATCCTCTTTCCTGAATGTCTTCATGAGGTATGATTGAAAAAACATGGTGAATGCAGCTGCCAAGTACCATCCAACTGAAAGACAGGCTGGTAAGAAGGTGACCCGTTGTCCTCAGCCACCTTGGTGACTGCATCTGGCACCGTGTGATTCCTGGCTGCTCCCCAAAGTCAAAACGACCACAAAAGGGAAACCTTTTGAATCAATTCAGGACATTAGTACAACACAACTAAAGACAGTCAGGAAAGAGGAGGATTTTGAAGGGAATTCATGGCACTGTGCCTTTTACTGTAATATTTAAAATTTAAACATACACCACTTTTTTTTAAAACCACACCTCCTAAGCTAGGCGTGGTGGTGCACACCTTTACTCCCAGCACTCGAGAGGCTGAGGCAGGAGGATCATTGTGAGTTTGAGACCAGCCTGGGCTACAATGTGAATTCAAGACCAACCTGAACTGCATAGTAAGACTCTGTCTGAAAAAACAGGGCTGGGGATTTAGCTCAGTGGCATAGGCGCCCGCCTGGCAGGTGTGAGGTTGTGAGTTTGATCCCCAGTATCAAAAAAAAGGAAAAAAAAATCCACACCTCATAAATCCTTCCCACTCTCCTCTGCTGCTGAAGTCTGACCACTGCCCCGGAGCGTCTCCTTGATTTCTCAATTGTAAATAATCACGCCACCCCGAATCCTATAGCTGCTGCTTGTTTTCATGAAATAGGTCCAACAACCTGCGCTTTTGCTGTGGGACAGGGATCCGTAGCCTCCCAGTCAGTTCCAATCCCTGACCCCAGGACCCGCCCGGCCACACCCTTCCCCGCCCAGGGGCAGGGTGCACGAGTGTGTACAACGGATCCACACCGCGGCTGCCGAGTCGAAAGTACCTTCCTCGAGCTCGCTTGTATCCCACCGTCGGGAACATGGGGCTAGCGAGAGCACCCGTGTCACCGTGTCACCCGAATGGCACCGTCGAGAGTGGTGGGCTCTCCTTGAGTCTCCCCAAGCACTACGCAGCAGAGGTCTTTCCCGAAGAAAGAAACAGGGCTCTGAGAGGCAGCCATTTCTTTCTTTGCTATTGAAGATATGAAATCACGCCTGTCCTTTCTCCCCCCTCGCCCCAGCAATGGTTTTTGTTTGTTTCTGGTTTTTGTTTTTGAGACAGGTAGGGTTTCACTAAATCACTAAGTCACCTAGGCTGGACCAGAACTTGCGATTCTCCCGCTTCGGCCTCCCGGAGTGCGGGGACATCCGGCAGGCCCCAGCACGCCGGCTTCCCACCTCCTTCCGCATCCACCCGTCGTCAAGGCTGCCCAGCAGATGGGACTGTCCTACACTTCGCAGCTCCACTGTGCCGCGCTCCACCGAGAGGGACCGCGGGCTCCTGAGGGCAGGGGCCCAGCCTGCGACCGTCCCGCCACTAGGGGGCGCCATGGGTTAAGGGAGGCCGCGCCGGATTGCTAAGAAGCAAGGCACTGAAGCCTCTGCTGCATTCCACCCGGAGCGGCGCCTCTGTAACCCCGGGATGCTGAGCCTGATTCCCCCAACCTGGGTCACGCTGCCTTCTCCCTCCGCCGCCCGGATGGGAAGTCTGACTCCGGCTGCGTCCTGTGAGCAAACTGGCCAATGAGGATGCGCAGTCCCCCCTGTGACGTCACGAGGCGCGAGCCAGAGAACCGCATGGCGCAGCCGCCATTCACGCCCTTCCCGGATGCGCATGCGTATTGAGCGCCAGAAAAGGGCGGGAAAGGACACACTCCGCCAGCTCCTGTGAGGTGAGGAGGGGCGGGTGTCTCAGCAAGGAGAGGCAGAGGGGCCCTGGGTGACTGAGCGCAAACCGGGGGAGGAAGCAAGTGAACCGAAGGGAGGAGACGGCGAGCCACGCAACTGAGGAAGGGCAGGGCAGGCATAGGGTCCCCGTGAGGGAAACAAGGAGTGAAGAGAGGACGAGGAACAGCGATGGAGGGACAGAGGCACGGGGTGGGGGGAGAGGAAAATGGCCGAGATGGAGACAGCAGGAGGGGGAGAGGCAAAAAAGGAGCAGGGAGGTGAGGCATGGGCGAGGGGACTGGAGTGGGAAGTGGGAATGAGGAGGCCGAGAAAGCGAAAGAAAAATGAGACAACGGGAAAGATGAGAGAAGCTGTGGGGAAATGGTGAGAACCGGAGACAAGAGGACGGAAATGGGAGAAAGAGAAAGGAATCGACTGTGAAGGCTGCCGTGAGCAGCAGCGGGGATGAGGCGGGACTTGAAAGAGGAAGAAACAGGAAGGAGCAGTGAAGGCAGAGTGACCCGGCTGGTGAGGAAGGGAGTGACAGTGCGAGACAGGAGCAGAGGTTGGGGGACACGTGGGAGACTGAGGCAGGTGATGGGGAAAAGTGTGGGAGCGGAAGCAGGTCCAGGCCCCCAACTGGCAGCAAAATGGAAGGTAGCAGGTGACCCGAAATGGGCCACAGGGCATATGGCAACAAAGCTGTGACCCTGCACCCAGCCATGCTGGACAAGGCCACGTGCTAGGGGTCCCCCCAGACCCATGCCATCGGCTGAACTTTGAGTACAGGTCTGCCTTTGCCTGCTTTGGGGCTCTGGGGTAGAGACAGTGATGGTGGCATGGTGGCCCAAGGCTGAGAGGTCTGGAGGATTGCCACCCTACCAAGGCGCTGGATCAGGCCAGTATAGTAGATCCACTTCCCAGTGACCCTGGTGGCTTATGAGGCATGTGTGCTGCTCTGATCTCTCAGAGCCACATGATACCTCTTCTGGGCTGGGAGGAGACAGCCATCATTGCGCTCGAGAAGAGAAGGCTCTTGGGGTCTCCAGAACCCAGGACAGCCTGCCTGGGTCATGGTGGCTTGAGCCAGCTCACTTCTAGAAGGGACTTTCTAGAAACTGAAAGGAGAATGGAGGCTCATGTTCCCCCATGGCCACCCCGTCAAACCCCTCACCTGTGACTGGAAGGCGCTGTGTTGCTGGGGAGGGGATCCCTGGGTGCCTGGTGGTACCCCATGGAAGAGCACCTCCAGGGCCTGGTGCTGTGGTGGCCCCTTTGGCCAGATCCTCTCCCAAAGTGGGGTCCCAGGTCCAGGAGGGATAATCGTCATCGTCTGTGTAGCCTTGGGAGAAACAGGGTGGTGGTTGACTGGGTTTCCTGCCCCAGAGGTCCTTGCTACTACTTCTCCCTTGCCTTCTAGAGCCTACTGGAGCAGCTCCCCAGCGCCCCCACCCCAGCCCCCAGAGAAGCACCCTGTGCAGTCCTCTCACCCCACTCTGACTCCATCCCTTGGCTTCCTCCCTGCCAGTCCCCTGGTACCAGTGCAGGTGAGCCCCACGTCTTCCTCGTGGTCACAGTTGTGCTTCCCCCATCCCCCTGAGGGGCAGTCGCTCAGCGAGGTCTCACTTCCCTTACAGCCCATGTCATCCAACCAGATGGGCCCAGTCCCAGGGCCATAATGGGTTTTGCCCACTCGGGCCCGGACCTTTCCACAACCCAGTTCCCAGCAGACCACAGTGGCATCCCGCAGGTCCCAGTTGTCATCACAGACTGTCCCCCACTGTCCAGCATGCCACACTTCTAGCCGACCAGCACACCTGTTGGGCCCGTCGGCCAGACGAACCCGGAAGGGGCCTGGAGGAGGTGGAAGGCCCTCAGGTCAGGAGGCTGGGGGGCCTCCCCTGTGCACCCCCCTCCCTTCTCCTCCCACTCACCTGATTCCCCAGGGTCGCCAGCCGGAGGGGAGGAGGCTGGAGTCTCAGTAGATGGCTCCATGGAGGTCTGATGGATTTGCTTGATGGTGGTCTCAGAGGTCATTTCTCGAGGGCTTTGAGGGGACAGTGTTATCATGGTCCCTGAGGGCCGTTCCCAGAGGGCCTCAGGAGTTGTTTTGGAGGTGGTATATGAGGTCCATCTGTGAGGAGCCTCTGTGAGCAGCCTTTTTGGTAACTCAGAGCTTCGTTTTGGGGAAGCCTCAGTGGTCAGGGTTGTGGTCTGTGAGGTTAGTTCTGGTGAGCTTTGGGTACCGAGGCCTCTGGAGTGTTTAGTGGTTGGCATCCTGGGAGGCTGAGTGGTTGGTCTCTTTGCATGTTTGGTCACCCACTTCTTCGTACTCTTGGGGGTTTTCCCTGGGGCCTTAGTGGTTGTTTTCTGTGGAGCGCTGGAGGTTAGGCTTGCAGAGGGCTTGGTGGCCAGCTCTCCTGGGAGCCAAGCATCCCGATCTCTACCCAGGCCAGGAAGCCAGCTCCAGCTGAAGGGGTCTGAGATGGTGTCCAAACCAGGGCTCCCTGGGAGGTGGGTGGAGAAGAAAAAGAAGAGTGAGATACCTCAATGACAACATTTGTCCAGGGCCCTGCTCTGTAGCCAGTCACCAAATCCAGTTCATTCAAAAATTCACTGAGTACCTCCTATATGCCATGCATTGGGTTAGAGCCTGGGGAGACCATAGTGAGCCAAAGCCAGTGCCATGCCCTTATTGGCAATACCATGCCTACCTTGGCATTTACTGTCTAGCTGTGACTGACTCCTTTGCCCCTTCATGTGCCCTTCTGTCCACTTCCTCAGCCTTTGTTTTGAATCAAGGGCCCCACATTCGGTGCCTTCTATAAATCTCTCTACCTCCGTGCCCTTCCTTACTGACCACCAGAGTGGCACCATGTCTGACAGGCCACACCCTATCCTCAGACCTTTCTGTTGCTCCCCATGGCCCTCAGGGAGAGGGACAGAAAGACAGTCTAGGATCAAGTAGAATTAAACACCATCTTTTGAGTCACCACTATTCATCTTAAAACCTTTCTGCTCAGCGTGTATACAACCAAGGATTCAAGATGCTTAAAAACGTTTGGCCCCTTGCCCCTGGCTGCTGGGCCTTGGAATGACGAGCCCGGTAAGAGATTTTCTGTGTGTCTCAGGGGGTTTGGGCCATGCACTGTTGTCCCTGCTAACGGTCTGATTTATGGGCAGCCACAGAAGCGATCAGCCATATCTACAAGACCACACCTCTATAGAGCTCAGTCCACCAAGGCTTGGGGCGTACCCCTGGTGGGCAAGGTTTCGTACATGTTCTCGCACATTGTTGCTGGGAAAATCCAGCACGGTCCGAATGACTGTGCCGGGAGGGGACACCTGAAGCTCATACCTGCTGGCTCCTGAGCCCTGCCCTGTGGACCTGTTCCTGTGGCTGATTTTAACCCGAGTCTTTTCCCTGAGTCTAACAGCCCTTCTGGTGCTTCCAGCAAGGCACTGAAACTGAGAACAAACTATAATGTGTCACCCAGGCTTGCAAATGCATGCTTGTGCATTTCCTTCCCTGCCTAAGCCATGGACTTCTCAAAGACCAGGACTGTGCACACCCCAGGACCCAGCTCCCCACTCAGTGTCTGGCAGCTGAGAATAGGCCTCAGTGAATGCAGGGGGCATGATCATAAACTCATGCAGTGCTTCAGTTGGCTTTGCTTTCTCTGTCTCCCAGGGACTCTATGTCCACTTCTTTGCGGGAGACTTGGATTCCTGGAAGGAGAAAGAGGAAGAAGCTTCCCTGGGAATCTGGTGGGAATCAGCTTTGCCACTTAGTTGCTGTGTAACTTTGGACAAATTGCTCAACTTCTCTGGGTTTCAGTCTCTTCACTAGTAAAATGGGCAAAACATCCATCAACTACGAAGTTTGAATGTGGTCACGTGGGAAAATACCTCGCACAGGGCTGGGGCTTAGGCACCAACATTCCTATGACATTCGTGCCAACGTTTGTTTTTGTTCCCTCCTCCAGGAAGCCCTCCTAGAGTTAGCAAATAGCAAGGGCATCCTTACCAGTGCATGTGACCCCAACATCCTCGTTGTGAGCGCAGTTGTGTTTTCCCCAGGGAGCAGCAGGGCAGTCGGACAGCGAAGCCTCTGTCCCCACACAGCCCACGTCATCCAGCCAAATGGGACCCGCGCCCCAGCCGAAGCGGCCCGCAGCAGGATCTGGCTGCCGAGGGCCTCCACAGCCCAGTTCCCGGCAGACCACGGCCGCGTCCCGCATGTCCCAGCTGTCATCACACACTGTCCCCCAGCGTCCATCATGCCACACCTCCAGCCGGCCTGAGCACCTGCTGGGCCCAGCCACTAGGCGCAGCTGAGGAGACCCTGAGGTAGAAGAGATGCAAAGAATTAGTGACAGGGTAGACTGAAGCCTTGGAAATCATGAACCAAAATAAATCTTTCCTCCTTAAAAAAAAAAATTAGAAACAAGGAAACTGTGCAGCCCTTGACTCTTCATCTGCCTTTCCCTCTGTTTTTTTTTTTTTTCTTTTTTTGTAGCAGAAATTGAACTCACAACCTTGCATTTGCCAGCCAGGCGCTGTGCTGCTGAGCCATATCCCTGGCCTTTTTTTCATTTTTTGAGACAGGATCTTGCTATGTAGTTCAGACTGGCCTTGAACTCACTTTGTAGCCTAGGCTGGCCTTGAATTCAACAATCCTGCCTCAGCCTCCCAATTACTGGCATTATAGACATGTACCACTATGCCCTGACTTTCTTGTCTTCTTCTCATGTATCCATCCATTCATCCATCTAGGCCTTTTCTCCTTTATCATTCCTTCCTGCCTGCCAAGCTGCAGGGATGTGTTGAGGTCTTTTTTTGCCCTGTCTGTGCTGGCCACAAGGGATAGAATCAGGCCTGGATGGGTGGTTCCTCAGAAAGCCAAACAGAATTACCGTATGGTCCAGAAATTCCACTACTAGGGATATACCCCAAATAAATTGAAAGCAGGCATTCAAACATATTTGTATGCAAATGTTCTCAGCAGTACTTTTCACAATAACTCAGACATCCTAAATGTCTCCCCATGCATGAATAGGTAAGCAAAAAGTGATATTTGTCTTGGCAGTGACTTCATAGATATGGCCCCAAAAGCATAAGCAACAGAAACAAAACCAAGACTATGCCAAACTAGAACACATCTGTCCAGCAAGGCAAAGAATCAACAGAGTAAAAAGGCAACCACAGAATGGAAGAAAATATCGACACATCATAAATTTCTGAAGGGGTTAACTCCAAAATCTGTAAAGAATTTCTATAACTCAGTAGTTTAAAAAAACACAAGTAACCTTATTTAATCTTGGCTAAGGACTTGAACAGACATTTCATCAAAGAACATACAGAAGCCGGGCGTGGTGGCGCACGCCTTTAATCCCAGCACTCAGGAGGCTGAGGTAGGCAGAGCGTTGTGAGTTCGAGGTCGGCTTGGGCTACAACGCGGCGCAAGGCTGACCTGAGCTACATAGTGCGACCCTGCCTCAAAAAACCAGGGCCGGGAGTTGGCTCAGTGCCTTAAGCGCCTGCCCTGGCAGGCGCAAGGCTGTGAGTTCAATCCCCGGTGCCGCAAAAAAAAAAAAAAAAAAAAAAGAACATACAGAGCACCAACAGATATATAAAACCGTTTGTCAGGGGGCCAGGGGTTTAGCTCAGCAGCACAAGCGCCTGCCTGGCAAGCACAAGGCTGTGAGTTCAATCCCCAGTACCAAAACAAACAAACAAACAAACATTTGTCAGTACCCATCAGGGAATTGCAAATCACAAGCACAATCAGACATCACCTCACACCAGTTAGGATGGTCCCTAAAAGACAACAAATGGCTGGGAGTTTGGCTCAGTGGCTTAAGTGCCTGTCTAGCAGGTGTGAGGCTATGAGTTCAATCCCTGGTGCTGCAAAAAAAAAAAAAAAAAAAAAAAAAAAAAAAAAAAAAAAAAAAAAAAAAAAAAAAAAAAAAAAAAAAAAAAAAAAAAAAAAAAAAAAAAAAAACCTCCAAAAGAACAAGTGTTGGTGAGATGTGGAGAAATAGAACCTTTGAAGACTTCGGTGGAAATGCAAAATGGTGCATTATGAAGGCTCCTTCAAAAATTAAAAATAGAGCTGCCATATGATCCGGCTACCCCGCTCCTGGGTACACATCACAAGCAGCATTAGGATCTGAAAAGGACATCAGCACTGCTGTGTTCCGCACAGCACTAGTCACAGTGACTAACATGTGGACACAGCTAAATGGTCATCAGCTGAGGAGTGGATAATGAAAATGTAGTGTGTCCATACAACAGAACACAATTCAGTCTTTAAAAAGAAAGAAATGCTGTCATTTGTGAGAATGTGGATGAACCTTAGGCACGTTATGTGCCTAAGGTAGCAGAAATAAACTGTCACAGAAAGATAAGCACAGTACTACGTAATTCCATTTACATGAGCTCTCTTGAGAACTTTGAGTACCAAGCTCTTCAGTTGCCATTGTTTCCTGCTCTGACATCACCATGCGTGAGCAGTGGTGAACCTACATTTGAAAACAACAACCACCACTGATCCGGTCCTTTCCAGACCTGTGTGAAGGAGGCCGTTTACCCCCATTTGCAAAAGGAGCGACCTGGTTACGGTGACGCACGCCTGTAATTCCAACACTCAGAAGGCTGAGGCAGGAAGATCTCTGGGAGTTCAAGGCCAACCTGGGCTACACAGTGAGCTCAAGTGTAGACTGAATTACATAGCAAGATCCTTGTCTCAAAAAAATAAAATAAAATAAAAAAATAAAGAACCAGAAAGCCTCCTTGACAAAAAGGCTAAGTGAATTCATCAGCACAGCTGATATTTGGAGCTGATCCAAGGACCTTGTGACAGTGTCGTGGCCACCCTGTGGGGCAGAGGAAGCCAGAAGCTTGCTCTAATGAACTCGGCACCCCATCCTGCTCTCCAGGCCCAGTGATAGAAGGCGGCCCTCCTTCAGACAGGATTGTGGATTTTAAGATGGTGTCAGACAGCAACAAAACAAGTGTGCATCCTTTGGAGACAGGAGCCCCGCTCCTCTTCACGTCTCCCTTTGCAAGAGGGTCGCCCAGGAACAGACTCGGCGGCAGGGGGCTGGAAGGGACTGACCTGCATCCGGCCCGGGCTCCCAAGGGGCAGTAGGAGTGGCTGGAGGAGGCAAGCCGCCTGCGGTCCCCGGAGCCTGGCGCGCTGTGCTGGACGGGGGTCCAGGTGCTGCCTCCGCGGATGCCGAGCTGTTGCTGACCACCTCGGGGGCCGTGGGGGACACGTAGCCAAGGGGCATGCCTGGGGCGGAAGGAAGACTTTCCTCCGCGTCCTTCTGCCCAGCCTCCTCCCCGTCCACAGCCCACCCGGGATGGGAGACGGAGCTGGGGGGAGTGTGGGAGCTTCGGGCGCAGAGAAGAGGGGGCCTGACCCCAGGGAGGCCAGCCGGGCCGAGTCCCACCTTCACACTGCCGACCCCTGGGCTGGGCCATCTCTGTCTGGGTCGGGGTAGCACCCTGTGCACTGTCGCATGTTGAGCTGTGTCCCTGGCCTCTACCTACTCAGACTGGCAGCTCTGCCACCCCCAGTTGTGACCATCAGAATGTCTCCTGACACTGCCAACGCCCCCTAAAGGGGCAAAATTTTCCCACTTGAGAATAATGGATGTGGACCAAGGTTCGGACATGAGGCTAAGACGGGGGAGGTGGGAAGCCTGGACCGGACCGAGAGTGCGGGCAGAACGGGGAGAGCCCCACCTCCAGTCCCTGCCGCGGCGCCCCAGGTGCCTCCCGCCCTGCCCCCACTTCCACCGGGCCTCACCGTCACACACAGCCCCAGCATCCTCGCGATGGTGACAGTCATGCTGGCCCCAGGGCCGCGCGGGGCAGAAGCGCAAGGCTGTCTCGTTTCCCAGACACCGGAGATCGTCCAGGACGATGGGGCCAGACCCCTCCCCAAAGAAGGCGCCCCCTGGAGCGGCCAGCGCCGCCCCACAGCCCAGCTCCCTGCAGGCCACAGCGGCATCCCGAAGGTCCCAGGCGTCATCGCACACCGACCCCCAGCGCCCCCCGTGCCAGACCTCCAGGCGGCCAGCGCAGCCGTGGGGCCCATCGGCCAGGCGCAGCCTCGGGGCAGGGCCTGGGGAGGGAAGGGCGAGGTGGGGGACAGGAAGTCGGGGGACCTGGATGGTGAGCGGGGCCTGAGAGTAGGGGATAGAGGACGAACGGTTCGCGTCTCCGTCAGAGAGCAGAGGCCCCAGGGGACGCCAGGGTGAGGCAGTGGAATGCGGATGCACAGGCTCCCCCTCAGTGCCCCCGTCCTGCCTCAGTCTCCCTGCACGCCCCCGTCCCCACCCTGTCTCTTGTCTTCCTGCCTTGGGTCCTTGGCCCACAGAGACACAGGCTGGCGGGCGGAGGAACGGGACAAGAGCACCCTCGGGGAAGCGCACCTGCAGCAAGGGGCTGTCCCACCCTGTGGGGGAGCAGACCCACCCTTGGTGGCCTTCTGGGGGGACCCGAGCCAGCTGGGTGGAGGAAGGCAGGAGGGTGCCCAGCCCCGACCTACCTGTGCAGACCAGCCCGGCGTCCTCACTGTGGTCGCAGTTACTCCGGCCCCAGGGGCTTCGGGGACAGTCCCGCAGGGCCTGCTCTCCTCCTCCACAGCCCACATCGTCCATCCACACGGGCCCCGAGCCAGGCCCGAATCTGGCACCCCCAGGGGCGGCCAGCGCCCCCCCGCAGCCCAGCTCCCGGCAGGCCACCGCAGCGTCTCGAAGGTCCCATCCGTCGTCACACACGGAGCCCCAGCGGCCACCATGCCAGACCTCCAGGCGGCCGGCGCAGCGGTGGGGGCCTGAGACCAGGCGCAGCCGCTCTGGGTGGGGCAGGGAGGGAAGAGTGGGGGTGGTGGGGCGCGGGTGGCGAGCAGCTCCCCTCGTCCTCAGTTCAGCAGGACTAAGCCTTCTGCAGCCTCTGCACTTGGGGGACAGGCCTGAGGGTTCTTACCTTGGCGGGTGGCTCCAGTCGTCAGCAAAGGGGCTCGGGTGGACTTGGTCTGCTTGGGGGGCCGGGGGCTTTTCTTCCGGGGGCCATTCTGGGGGCTCCCAGCTAGGCGGGGGGCTGGGAGGGGAGGTGGCCACAGGTCAGGAGCCAAGCCGTGCACCCT
Organism: Dasyprocta punctata; assembly: GCA_004363535.1. Taxonomy (NCBI): domain Eukaryota; kingdom Metazoa; phylum Chordata; class Mammalia; order Rodentia; family Dasyproctidae; genus Dasyprocta; species Dasyprocta punctata. The sequence goes on from RJWM01026831.1 coordinate 16,183, forward strand.
GCCTGTCTCTCAGGGCCAGAACATGGGCGACTGGGGGGACCAATCTGCTGCCAGGAGGTCAGCACACGTCGCCCTCCCAGGTGGCTTTGGCGGGCAGGGGAACAGCCGTGTCCTCAGGGCTCACCATGAGTCATGGGGGGCTCCTCGGAGGTGGGGCTCAGCTCTGCAGACAGTCCTGGCCACAGCTCCCCATCCAGAGGGGAGGTTGAGCCATCCCGGGAGTCCGACACCCGCTGGCCTGCAGCGGGGAGACCAGAGCAGGGTCCCTGTGTGTCCCTGACAAGCCCAGGGCTGGCCCCGGGAACAGCCTACTGTGAGTTGGGGTGCCCAAAGGCAGGGGACTCCTGCCTTTAGGGGGGCTGGGGAAAGGGTGGTTCTGAGCTGCTACACTGCTCAGACCTAAGGGAATCAAGGACCTGGGGTCCCCTGCTGGGAGGGCGGAGGGGCCTCACCTGCACAGACCACACCCGCGTCCTCCTCATGCGAGCAGATGTGGGCCTTCCAGCCCCGGTGGGGACAGAGGCCCAGCCGCCCCTCGCGGCCCTGGCAGGCCAGCTCGCTGAGCCACACCGGCCCTGTGCCCTCCCCAAAGAAGGCGCCCCCGGGAGCGGCCAGCGCCCCCCCGCAGCCCAGCTCCCGGCAGGCCACCGTGGCGTCACGCAGGTCCCATCCGTCGTCACACACAGTGCCCCAGCGGCCGCCATACCAGACCTCCAGGCGGCCGGCACAGCTGTGGGGGCCATCGGCCAGGCGCAGCCGCTCTGGGGGTGGAGGAGAGGTGTGGGCCCTGCTGGGGCCCTGGCGAGGCCAAGGTCCAGGTGACAGCAGGACTGGGGCTGTCCAGCAGGGTGCCATCAGGACACTGGCACGCTGGACCAGACCTTGGGGTGCTCACAGGGGAGTGAGTGTCCACAAGGAGTGGCCCCGAGGGGCGGGGGCAGTAGGCAAGGTCCCAGCAGAGCAGGGGTGGCTTGCGGCCCTGCAGGGGTCAGGATGAGGCCAGGGGTGGGCAGGCAGGGGGACAGGGACACTTACCCACAGCCTGGATCCCCACCAGTGCTGCTGCAAGGGAGGACAGCAGACAGCGTGAGCAGACACGGATGCCTCCAGCCTCTGAGCGCAGCCGGGCTGGGGAGGCACAGCCCCCGGCAGGTGGAACCCCCAAGTTGGGCTGGGGACCAGGCTGGGCGGGGTGGAGGCCCCAGGGTTGGGGCTGGGGCAGGCAGGGTCAGGTCCCTCGAGTGCTGAGAGGTGGGGTCAGGGCACACAGAAGGCTGGGTCCAGGAGACGGGCGGGCAGCCAGTTCTCAGGGTGTCCCGAAGCACCAGGGACCGGTGCTCGGGAGCCAGGCGCCAGTCAGTGGGGTCACTCACCGAGGAGGCAGGCCAGGACCTTCATGGGTGCGCAGTCCAGGGCGGGGGAGGGAGGCAAAAGGGGAAGGAGGGAGGCAGCGCCTAAAGAGGCGCCCGGACCCGTGGAGGCGCAGGCAGGGCCGGAGGCTCTGCCAGGAGAGCGGCTGCGGGAGGGGAAGGGAAAGGCTGGGGAGGGGCTGGCCCGGTTTTGGCAGAGGCCTGGGGAGGAGGGAGGTGTCCGGCTGCAGACACCCACTCAGAGGGGAGGCGTCATGGGGCTGGGAGACACCGGGAGCGGTGGCGCCCCTGCCCCTCTCGTCTCGCCAGGGAAGCACGGTGGGGAGCAGCAGGAGGGACCTCTGATCAGGAGAGGCACTGGGGGAGCCCTGGCTCGCAGACACCCCCAGACCAGAGGTCTGCATGTGCTGCCCCGTGTCCCCACGGAGGGGTGGCAGAGCTCGGGTGTCCAGAAAGAGCGGGGACACTATCAAGGGTCAAGGCCGGGGGAGGGGCGGAACACGCGAGCTCCACGGCAGCCAGCTGTGAGGGAAAAATTCGGTAATGGGGAGCGTGACTCAAGGCCTGGCAGGGCCCAGGCGGCCCCAGCTCTCAGCGCCGCCTCCCCTCCCCACCGCCGCACCCCCCGCTACTCCAGCAATTAATGTCAGCTCAGAGGAGGAGCCAGGCAGGAGGGCGGAGGGGTCAGAGGCGCGCTGGAAAAGACATCAGAGACAGACAGCGCAGCGGAGCCAGGCTTTATTTAACAAACCGTGTAGAAAACCAGATGGGGCCGCAGGCCTGTGCCCGCCAGCCTCCCGGGAGTCTGGACCCTCGGGTGCCTTGCCCCGCCCGAGCACTTCCCTCATGGGTCCTGCGGTGCGGGCCGCGCTGTGCAGGGGGACGTCCCGGCGCAGACGGACGGGGAGCAGGGGCTGCGCACAGCGGCGGAGGGGCGGCAGGCTGCGGGTCAGCGTCCCCAGACCCCTGTCTGCGCCCTGGCGCTGCGTCGCTCCCGCTCCGGCCTCCTCCAAGTCACAGGTCTTTGCTGAACTCCCTCACCAGGGTGTAGCCCATGCAGCCCCAGCCGCCCTCCGCCTGGTAGCCGCAACCCTCCAGCAGCCCGACCGCCCCCCAAGCAGCCACGGCCACGGGGACCACGAGCCGGGCCCGGGGCTCCCCCATGCCGCCTGCCCAGGCTCGGGCCCGGGCCTCGGCGAAGGCGAGCAGCCTCCTGCCCACGCCCCGGCGGCGGTGCCAGCGAGACACGGAGAGGCGAGTGACCCGGGCTCCATCCCCTGAGGTGGCTCCAGGGGCCAAGGCCAGGACCCCACACACGTCCCCAGAGCCCCGCACGGCCACCCAGGGGCCCCCCAGGCCGGCAGGTGGAGGCAGAGAGCCCCAGCGGGCTCGCAGGCCCAGCTTCACGGCGGCCACGGCCAGGAACACGGGCAGCAGGAGGGCCAGGGCGAAGGAGGCCAGGACGAAGCGCAGGCCGCTGCTGGCCGCTGCCAGGAGCAGCAGGGCCGGGGGCCGAGTAAGAGCATGGAGGGCCACGCGGTTTTCCGTGTCCTTCACGCCGGCCTGTGGGCGGGGGAGTGGGGTCACCGCCCACCGGCCGGAGCCCCAGGGAGAGGCGAGAGGCGGCAGCAGGGGCGCACGGGGTGTGAGTGGGCGGCAGGGGGACGGCCGAGTGGGGCGGCGCCCACAGTGAGGAGCAGGCAGCCACTGGAAGCGGCCCTTGGAGATCGGGAAGCCCAGGCCGCAGGCCCGAGTAGGGAGTGGGGGGAGGAAGGCGGGGCCGCCGCTCAGCTGTCGGCGGGTAGCCTGGGAGGGCACTGGCGCCGTGACCTCGTGACCTCGGGGCGGCGCACACCTCCATTTGCTAATGCCCAGTGGGCTGGGGTGCGGGCAGGGAGGAGACACTGAGGCAGAAGGCCCCGAGCAGGGAGGGAAGGCCCTCGGAGGTCCCCTCCAGGGGTCGGGGCTGGCTGGGGGGCGTGGCTGAGCCCGCTGGTGTTGCCCCACGCTCACCTTCAGCATCTCCAGCACCAGGGGCTTCTCATCTTCCCGCATCTCCCGCACAGACAGGTGGCTGGGGGCCATAGCAGCCCCAGGCTGCCGCCCCCGCGAGGGAGCCAGCGGCACCTGGGGAAACACGCAGGTCAACGTCAGGTGGGCATCTCTGTTCCCGAGGCCTCCAAGGCATTTTCCAGTCCTGACGCCTTGACAGTGGCGAGATGGGGTCCCCCATATCCAGCGACCTTCCCAGCCTCCCCGATCCTCTCTCCCCTGAGCCCAGGGCGACCGCCCCGAAACGCGCTGCGGACTTGACACCTCGCAGCACCGCCCCAGCGCTGGGGCTGCCCACAGGACCCCTCCGCACACGCTCCCCGCCCCGCCGCAGCGCCCCACTGCCCCGCGCTCGCCACAGCCCCACGGCGCGGAGGCGGAGCCTGCGGGCACCTCCAAGGGTCGCTCCGATCCTTTGACAAGGTGTGGGAAATGCGCGGCGGCGGGAGGGGGGCGCTGGCGGAAGTGACGTAAACACTCTCGCGCGGGGGCGGGGCTGCACCAGCTCTCGACCTTAGCAACTGTTGCCAAGCCTCCCTAGCAGGGAGCCGGCCCTAAGAGACCCGCGCAAGGCGCAGTGGGGGAACCTCTCCTGCCCCTGGAGGAGGCGCACTGGGGTAAGGTGGCCGGCGGCAGGAGAGGACGGGAGCGGTACTCACCCGGTCCACGAAGGCGCTGCGCAGGTTCCTTCCCAACGGAGGAGGTGACGAAGTCTCCTTGGCGCCTGGACCTCCTCGGAGGGCTCGGGCGGCTGGCTCGCCGTGCGTCCCCTGGGACCTCCACCCGACCCCGCTGCGCCTGGGCCTGATGACCTTCGAGATAAGACTCTCCCCCTGCCCGTTTTCCAGATTACGGCAGGTGCATGGTGGTTTAACGCGACCAAGTGCCAGGACCCAGATTGGGATTCCAGTGCGTTCCCGCCAGTGACCATGGTGTCACACGCACACCTCTTTAAAGGGCAGGTAACTGTCCTACAGAAGCAGCTGACCCCCCAGATTCCAAATACAAACAAGTCACCTGCGAGTCAGGAAGCAAGACTAGCCTCCAAACGCCCAGGTGGGGCCACCTCATCAGTCTCCTTCCCACCTCTACCCTCAAAAACCAAAGCAAAAGAGGCGGTTCCGAGTCTTTATTAGCAGTCTCGTCTCTGCTGGGCGGACCCCAGCTCGGCCAAAGGCAGTTTGTTGGAGCCTCTGTGCTGGGTAGGTCTCCTCAAAACGTGTGCACCAGCTGGACAGCGGGCAGCGTCTGCACTATCTGGATGGACGGCAGGGCCTGCGGACTCACGACCCCTGGCCCGGCCCCTGCAGGGACCACTTGCACCACCTGCGAAGCAGGAGCCGCGGGAACCGCTGCCGGGGCAGAGACCGGGCCGGGGGCCGCAGGGGCCAGGAGCTGCAGCGTGGCGGTGCCTCCCCCAACACCGCCATTCTCCAGCAGCTCAGTGGCAGGGGCGCTGCGGATGATGAGCAGCTTCTGCCCCTGGGGGGCCGCGGCAGGAGGCTCGGTCAGCCCAGAGGGCAGGGTTTCTACCTCCTGCACACAGAGCCGCGTCTGCTCCCCATCTGCCCCGCTCAGCACCAGCACACTCTGCAAGCCCTCATCCGTCTGCAGTGTCTCAAAGACGACGTCCTGCACCACGCCCGCGCTGGCCTCGCCATCCCCGGCCTCTGCAGCCCCGGGGGCTGCAAGCAGCTCCTCCGCTGCCTCGCTCTGGACCACCAGCAGGTTGGAGGCCTCGGCGGTCACCGCCCCTCCACTGGAGTTAGACAGCTGGCCTGCCAAGGGCTGGAGCTGGACCGTTGTCACTTCCTGGGCCGGCTGGAGCTGGACCGTGGTCACTTCCTGTGCTGGCTGAAGCTGGACTGTGGTCACTTCCTGGGTTGGCTGGAGCTGGACCCCACTAACTTCCTGAGGCCCTGTGTCCCCACTCCCTACATTCTGCAGGACAATGAGGCTCTGCCCTCCCCCACTGGCCCCCGTGCCACCCCCTCCCTGCACACCCAGACCCCCAGGCCCTGGCAGCCAAACTACCCCCGTGCCCTGGCCAGCTTTTCCCACAGCCCGAGGGCTCTGCCTGGCTTGGCCAGCCCCGGCACCCGTGGAGGGCAGCAGGATGAGCTTAGGGGGTGCAGGTGGAGGTGGTGGGGGCTGCGGCTGGACACTGCTGGGGATCAGCTGGAGGCCCTGGGCTGTCTGCACCAGGAGAAAGGTCTGGGAGTTGGGTGCTGCTGGGCCTGGTGGCTGAGCCTGAGCCGTGCCCCCCGCCACCTCCAGGGAAAGTGTAGCCTGGAGATGGGGGAGCACGTGGACATCCTGGGTGGCCAGGGGAGCAGGGGCTGCGGCCAGCGGGGCTGGGGGCTGGGCGCCAGCAGCAGCTGGGACTGTGGTGCCCGAGGCCGCCTGGGCGGGGGCGTGCGTCCTCATGTGCCGCTGCAGGTAGGCGGCCATGACGAAGCCGCGGCCGCAGACGGGGCAGGCGAAGGGGCGCTCGGCCGAGTGCGTGCGCTGGTGCAGCAGCAGGTTGGACGAGTGCGTGAAGGTCTTGGGGCAGAGCGGGCAGCGGAAGGGGCGCTCGCCCGTGTGCACGCGCTGGTGCTGCCGCAGGTTGGAGGTCTGCGCGAAGCTCTTGCCGCACACACCGCACGCGTGAGGCCGCTCGCCCGTGTGCACGTGTCGGTGGCGCCGCAGGCACGAGGTGTTGCGGAAGGCCTTGCCACACTCGCCGCAGGCGTAGGGCCGTTCACCTGAGTGCAGCCGCAGGTGGTACTGGTAGTGCGACGACCACTTGAAGGTGAGGCCGCACTGGCCGCAGGTGAAGGCGCGCAGGCCCGTGTGCACGCGCTGATGGATGGCCAGCAGCGAGGAGCGCTTAAAGGCCTTGCCACACTCGCCGCATTGGTAGGGCCTCTCGCCCGTGTGGTCCCGCAGGTGATAGCGCAGCCCCGAGGAGCCCTTGAAGGCCTTGCCACACTCTGCGCACTTGTAGGGCCTCTCCGTGGGCGCCGGGGCAGGCAGTGACGGGGGAGGCGCGGCTGGTGCCAGCGGCTCCTGGGGACAGGTAACCTCAGCCGCCTCGGCCTGCGGGGGCGGACGCCCGGCCGCGGCCTCCTCCACATGGCTCTGCTGGTGCGCCAGGAGGCTGGCCAGCTGCGGGAAGGCGCCGTCGCAGCTGCCGCAGCGGAAGGCCTGCCCGCCGGCCGCCCTGTGGCTGTGCTGGTGGCGGGAGAGGCCGGTCACCGTGCGGAAGGTCTTCCCGCACGGTAGGCAGGTGAAACCCGGGCCGGCAACTGCTGCGGCGGCGGGAGGGGGCTGAGGGAGGGGTGAAGGCAGTGGGGACAGCAAGGCTGGCGGCTCGGGCGGGGCCGGCTCGGAGGCGGGCGCGGCCAGGGGCGGGGCGGCGGGCCCAGGGCAGGGCTGGTGCTCCAGGAGCAGCTCCTCACTGCCGAAGCCCTGCTCGCAGCCGTCGCAGCGCAGCACCAGCTCCACGGTGGTCTCGGCCGCCGCCAGGAAGAGCTCGGGCACCACGGGGGGCGGTGGGGGCGGCGGGGCGGGAGGCGCGGGCGGGCTGCGGGGCGGCAGGGGCCGCTGCAGATAGCTCTCGGCCACCAGGCCCGGGGTGACCCGGCAGGGCTCGCGGGGCGCAGGCGCAGGCGCGGGCGCGGCGCGGCCGGGCGCAGCGGGGCCGTGCGTGCGCTGGTGCAGCAGCAGGTTGGAGGAGTGCGTGAAGGTCTTGGGGCAGAGCGCGCAGCGGAAGGGGCGCTCGCCCGTGTGCACGCGCTGGTGCTGCCGCAGGTTGGTGCTCTGCGTGAAGCTCTTGCCGCACACGCCGCACGCGTAGGGCCGCTCGCCCGTGTGCACGTGTCGGTGGCGCCGCAGGCTGGAGGAGTTCTTGAAGGCCTTGGGGCAGTCCGGGCACGGGTAGGGCCGCTCGCCGGTGTGCTGCCGCAGGTGGTACTGGTAGTGCGACGACCACTTGAAGGCCAGGCCGCACTGGCCGCAGGTGAAGGCGCGCAGGCCCGTGTGCACGCTGCGGTGAATCTGCAGCAGCGACGAGCGCTTGAAGGCCTTGGGGCAGTCGGGGCACTGGTAGGGCCGCTCGCCCGTGTGGCCGCGCTGGTGGTAGAGCAGCGCCGAGGAGCCCTTGAAGGCCTTGGGGCAGTCCGGGCACTTGTAGGGCCGCTCGCCCGTGTGCGTGCGCTGGTGATGCAGGAGCCTGGACGACCACCTGAACGACTTTCCGCATTCCCCGCACTCGTACTGGGCCGCCGGCGTGGGGGCTGCGGGGGCCAGCTTCTCCCCCGGGCCCTCGGCGGTGGAGGCGGGCGCCATGTCTGCCTGGGAGCCGACCATCACACCTGGGGGCAGGAGTCCAGGTCAGAGCAGCAGCGGCCTCCCTCGGAGGGACACCTTCACCGCCGGGCACCTGCCTCAGGAGCGGGGAGGAGGGGAGTGGCCCGGAGGAGACTTTCAGGGCTTAAACGGAAATTGCCCAGCCAACAGGACCCGGCTGCTCAGCCCCTTGGCCCCGGGCTGACCCCCTTTCCAGGCCCCCATGAGAAGGCCGGGATGACCTTTAAGAGGACTGAGCTCCCTTAAAGCCCCCAGCTTCCTTCCTCATCCAGTGTCCTCTACACCTCCCCCGGTAGGCATGGCATTGCACACCTGTGATCCTGCACTCAGGAGGCTGAAGCAGGAGGATCTTGAGTTCAAGGCCAGCCTGGGCTAATAGGCAGTTCAAGGCCACCCTGGACTACACAGTGAGACCCTGTCTCAAAAAACCAGAAAACATTTTTGAATAGTTTTAAAAAGACCTTATCCCCAACCCCACCTCAACACCTGTTCCCCACCACACCCTAAAGCAGTGGGGGTGACCCCATGGTGCCCATGCAAGTCACTGAGAAGGTAAGAGCAATCAGAGGTGTTGTAACATTCCTGCCATACCAGGGGCTCTCAGCTGACATAACTGTCCCCCACCCCAGGGACAGCAGTGACACCTGGAAGCACTCGCTTCTCTGTCAGCTAGAGGAGCAGAGGCTCCTGAAACCGGGTAAGTGGAGGCCAGGAACGCGTCTCCACACCGGGCAGTGCCCAGAGCAGTCCTCCACGGGAGAACCCAGTCCCAAGTGGATGGGAAACTGTACCACCTTCCCAGGGGCCTGCCCCCGCGCGCAGGCCTCTGGCCTCCCTCCATGACCTCAGCTTCCCAGGACCTCTCCAGGGTCCCCTGGGCCCCCGCCACATCTCAGAGGAATTGCTGGGTGTAACCCACGCCTGTGACCCTAGCTACTCCGGAGGCTGAGGTAGGAGGAGGGAATGTCTGAGCCCAGCCGGGGCAATTTAGTAAGAACTTGTCTGAAAATAAAAAGGGCTGAGGATGTAGCTCACTAGCAGAAAGCTTCCCCCAATGCACCAATCCCTGAGTTCAGTCCCCATGCGGCCACGGCGCTCCTGCTCTCTACCACGTCGGGTCAGGGTGGCTCCCTGCTGCCATGCCCCGCACTGACAATGGCACCCACTTCAACTGTAATGTGGCCAAAAGCTAGGTGCAGTTTTCTGATTCTGTGTCTCCCTATCAAAACTCTAAAACCCTACTCAACCAGTCTTCTATGAAAACGGGAGGTCAATTCTTCCTCTGGCCAAAGGTCCTGCCTGCACCGGTTACGCTTAGACTGCAGTTGGAAGACGGGCCCTTCTCACAAGGCCCGGAGTCGGTCCAAGGCACCGCCACCTCTGCCCTGGGCAGCTCAGTGTCTTCCCAGCAGATAGCCATGTCTCCACCCTGTCTGTTCCCAGGGCGGCGGCCAAGGGGACCGTCAGGAGAGACCACAGGACATCTCGTTCCTCGGCTGCAAAGCCTTCCGCAGATCCCGCTCAGGGCAGAGCCTCTGGCTTCCTGAGGCCTGCACCTCACCCCTCCCGGGGCTGTCCCGCTGCCTCCAAGCCGGGCAGGACAGGCTGCGCCCCTCCCTCCACATCCTCGGCTCCGCAGTGTTCCCGGCACACTACTCAGCGGGCCCTCCTCGGCCTGCCTGGCTCAGCAGGCTTTCCAGTCTCCATCCGCTCCCCGCTCCGTGCGTTCTCCAAGGCGCTCATCACCGTCGAAGCACTATACAGCGAGCGAGGAGCCGACCCTTCCCCGTCAGAGCCTCCCACCCGCTTTCCCGCGTTGAGCAGTGGCCCTCGACTCCACCCACGTCCCTGCAGTGTGGCGGCAGCAGGCTGAGCCCTGGCTAGGAAGCCCTGTGTTCACTCCTGCAGTGTCACCCCAGGACAGCTTCGCCCCGAGACAACTGCTACCATCCAACACTCGTGCTCCCCAGGCTAGGAAGTCGGCGCCACGCAACGGGCCTTCGGTTTGTCCACTGTGGTACCCCGGCCCCTGCGCAGCACCGGGCGCTGTAAACACACCCGGAGGAGGGCAGGCTGCGCACCCCCTCTGGACAGGCTCTAAGGGTTTTTCCTTTCAAAGGGCCTCCCTCGCAAGTGTGAGCAGCTCCTCGTAATGGATCTGCGAAGCGGGCATCGCCTTGGGCAAGAACCACCCGAGCGGCGCGGGCCCATCCCCGGCCCGGACGCAGGCTGCATTGCCCCTTTAAGAGGAGGCGCCGGCCGCACACCCATCTCCACCTTTGTTCAGACAAACCAGGGGTCGCATCGCAGCCACGAAGAGTCTGCAGTTTCCCCTTGGATGTCTGGGAAACTGTCACTGGCCTGCAAGTAAACAAGCCCCGAGGGAAGGTAAAGCGGGAAGCTTTGTGAAAGGTGCACCCCGCCACGCCCTCTAAACGCACCCCCTTGCCCTTTAAGAGGGCGGAGCCGGGGCAGCGCACAGAAATCGGAGGCGGAACAGCGGCCTCCCCTTTAAGGCGCCCCTTCCGGTTTCACGCTCGCCGTTTCCCAAACTGCTCCGCCCTCCGGCCCGACCCCTCCCCCCGCGCGCCCTCCGGTTTCTCACCTGCGGCCCCGGTCGGGGGGAGCCGAGGGAGCCCCCGGGCCTCGCCGCGGGGACCGACGGGAAGGTGGGCTGGCAAGGAGCGGCGGCAGCGGGGGGCCGGGGAGGGGCGGGGGCGCGCGCCCTCCCGGCGGCCCCGGCGCGAGGCACCCAACCTTTATCGGCGGTCGCTTGCGCACACAACCCCGACGTCGCCGCCGCGTCATGACGCACGCACGTGCGGCGCGCACGCCCGGCCCCGCCCCCTGGCCCGCGGCCTGGAGCGCTACCCGGCTGGACGACTCGTGGGTGCGGCGGGGCGCCCTTCGTTTCCGCGCCCGTCCGCAGTGCACCCCTTCCCCAGGCTCAAAGGAGCGGGTCCCGCCTACGTCGCTGGAGAGGTGTCGCTGTGTCGCCCAGGCTGGCTTCCAAAGATCCACCTGCCTCGGCCTCCTTGCAATTTTATCCTTGTACTTCTAAAGCAGCTGCAGCTTCAGTACACAAATGTTTTCTGAATGCTTCCTTTTTTCCCTTCCAGGCAATTCTAAAATTCTTGAGTCTCAAAAGATACAGTTAAAAAAAAAAGTAAAACCAAAAACTACAGTAAGCCTAAGTGTAATTTTCGCCTGAGCCTCCTCTAACCTTCCAGCACTGTAGATTGAGAAATTCCGGCCCGGGAGTTTGGCTCAGCAGCTTAAGTGCCTGTCTGGCAGGCGCGAGGCTGTGAGTTCAATCCCTGGTGCCGAAAAAAAAAAAAAAAAAAAAAAAAAGCCGGGCGTGGTGGCGCACGCCTTTAATCCCCGCACTCGGGAGGCTGAGGTAGGCGGAGCGTTGTGAGTTCAAGGCCGGCTTGGGCTACAACGCGAGCGCAAGGCCAGCCCGAGCTACATAGTGCGACCCTGCCTCAAAAAACTAGGGCTGGGTGTTTGGCTCAGCAGCTTAAGCGCCTGCCTGGCAGGCGTGAGGTTGTGAGTTCGATTCCCCCGTGCCACCCAAAAAAAAAAAAATTCCACCCGCAAGAAACGGCACGCGATTGGGTG
>RJWM01026832.1:0-27561 GCA_004363535.1 Dasyprocta punctata
GAGGAAATTGAACCCCTGAGATGGAGTGTGCCTTGATCCAGGCAACATGGTGACAAATGAATGATAAAGCTGAGAGAAGAAAACAGTGCTCTTCATACTCTTACAGGCAGCTGAGTTAGTCAGAAGTATTATAGGCAGTCAGACAGGGCTAGGCCCTCGAAGAAGCCTGTGCAGTGGACCAGATATCTTGGAAGAGACACACACCTCTTGCTGTGGGCCAGATCTCAAGACAGAAGGCAAAACAAATGCAACCACACCGTAAGTATAGACCTTAGGGATTAGGTATGGATCATCTTGAGAAGCCAGGAATTACCATCCCAACCCCCTACAGAAAGTCACTGATCCGTAAGAATGCTCACTTACTGCGTGACTCGCTTCCCCATTTGTCCCTGATTTGGTCAGTGTTACCTAAACAATTAATCTTATTGGTTGACCACAGTTCTGTCCCACCTCATGCCTGTCTGCCTTGCGAGTTCCCAGTTTTCCCCATCATGCTTTTACTCTATAAAAGTCACTAGAAAAGACAGTCTTTGGCAATCCATTCAGGACCCCTTCTGTCTCTCTCAGACAGAAGCTTTCTTTCTCTCGATAAATATTTCTATTCTTAACCTCCGTCATTCCTAAAATTCATTCTTCGATTTTAGAGAACACGAACTCGTACTGGACGTACAGTAGGTCAGGAGTTTCGTTCCCCTGTATCAGTACCACGAGAGACAGCTTCTCACTCACCCGTCCACACAAAGATGCCCCTGGAGAACACGCAGGCCCTGTGCCCAGCACGGGGACGAGCCTGCTCTGAGGGCCCGCTCCCCACAGGCACCCTGCTTTATCCTGGTGGGCCAGATGCCCTGGGGGCTTCTCTGATTGGCAGCCTTGGCCAAGCCAACTCTGCTCCTCCTGAAATGGGCAGAAGCCCGGGTTCAAAGCTGTTTCCCACACAGACCCAGCCACCGCCTCCTGTCCCCAGGCTGGGCATCTTCGTTCCCACTGGGCCAAGGGCGTTTTCCAGGGCTTGTTCCACAGCCTCCGCCTCGGGCCCACAGCTTCCCATCCTCTGCTGCGAGGAGGTCCTGTTGAACCCTGCTGGGAACACCACGGAAAGACCTCTGCCCTCGCCTTGGCCCTGACCAAAGTGAACAGGCTGCCATTTTGAAATCCCAACAAGTCTAGAATTGACAACCATGGAAGCTCCAGAACCTTCCAGAACTTTCCAGGCACTGGTCAATGCCATGAGGAAAGGGCTGGAGTAGGGTGAGGCTGAGGGGCAGGGCCTGAGTCAGGTCAGGTTTCTGAGGAAGGGCTCCTCCTAGACTGCTGCACACACTCTGCCTCCCCGGCCGGCCAGCAGTGTGAGGGTGAATCAGCAGTCCCAGAGGCGCCTCTGAGGCAGGGGAAGTGGAGGCTGTGACTCTGCACATTTGAGCAACTTCTGGTCCCCCTCCCCCCTTGGAGTACGCAACCTCTCTGTTTGGCGGCGTATTAGCAATGTTGTAAGTTCCAATTCTGAAACCAGAATTTATCTTATTTTATTTACATTTTGATACTGAAGATTGAACTCAGGACCTTCTTACTGAGCTATGACCCTCAGTCTTTTTTATTTTTTGAGACAGGTTCTCACTAAATCACTAAATTGACCAAAGTGGACTTAAACTTGGGATCCTCCTGCCTCATCCTCCCGGAGTGCTAGGATTATAGGTACAGGCCACCATGCCTGGCTCTGAAACCATAATATATCTATCTATTTATCTATTTATTTATTTTTGGTTTTTTGAGGTGGGATCTAGCTATGTAGTTTAGGCTGGCCTTGAGATCATTATGTAGCCCAGGCTGGTCTTGAACTTGCAACAATCCTCCTGCCTCAGCCTCCTGAGTGCTGGAATTACAGGCGTGTGCCACCATGCCTGGCTGAAACCATAACCGAAAACAGTAGCAACAGCAGAAAGGCCTTCCTCCTACTTCCTCTCTGCCGTTTTTTCTCTGCTGACTCAGTCGGGCAGCAGAGAAGAGGCCATGTGCCCGCACGGCCCGGCCAGGGCTCTGGATGGCTCTGTGTGCAGCCAGCCACAGGCCCCTGGAATGAGCTTCTGGTGCAACTCAGACACAGGAAGGGGGCGGGGCCCTGCGGCACGTGCTGTTTTTCCTCCTCACGACACCCCAAGGTCAGTACTGATGTCTCACAGATGACCAAGGCCCAGGGGCATCACGATCCCTCCCTAGGAAGCCGAACCCGCTGTCATGTCAGGCTGCTAACCAGGCCAGGGGCTGGCGCAGTTTCTTTAAGACAAAGATGTGCACTGTGCGGGCGAGGAAACCGAGGTGCAGATGGACAGAGGCAGCCCAGGGACGGCACAGCCTGACACCAAGGTCTAAGCTCTCCCCAGGCCGCTGGCCGCAGGGGCTCCAGCCCCATCCCCACCCCCAGTCGCCCACACCCTCTGCCCCCCTCTCAAACCCATGCACCTTCACCCTGCAAAAGCTGGGGCTCAAAATCCCAAGGTCAGGAGCACAAAACTTAAACTAGTGACTCCCAGAAAATAGGGAATAGAGCAGGTATGTGGGGTCACCCCAAGAGGACCTGGGGGGCATTTTAACTTCTGCTTCTAAGACACTGCTAACAGCAGGGACCTTGCGAAAGCTCAGGATGATCTAACACCAGAGAAAGGGGTGACAAGTCTTCCTGAGTCACCTCTTCAGTCGCCCTATCAAAAACAGCCTGGCTTCATCTGGTCTTTACTCTGCTTTCATTTTTTTCATATCCTTTTTGTCTCACTCGAATTAAATAGTGTTATACGCCACCCTGTCCCCCGCGAAGATTGCGAGTTCCACAATGGCAGTGGATCCTGTTCCCTGCTCACCCGCCGCCGTCCCCGTGTCTAGAACACATGGCAGCCAGTGGCTGAAAGACTGAGGGAGGGAACGAGTGTCACTCAGCTACCTCGGTATCTCCAGGGAGTGGGCGTCAGAGTGCGGAGTCCCCGAACCTGAACTTCTGGTTCGGTGTCGGCCACACGGAGATGCTTTTAGAGGACTCCCTCTGGGGCGGGGACCAGGGCAGCACCATGGCAAGTCCCATACTGAGACCTGTTGAACCCTGAGCACCATGGAGAAGACACAATTCCTTCCTCACTGGTTTTTTTGTTGTTGTTGTTTTGTTTTGTTTTTGTGGCACCAGGGATCCAACTCAGAACCTTGCTCCTGCCAGACAGGCGCTTAAGCCACTCAGCCAAACTCCAGGCCCTAGATTTTTGAGACAGGGTCACACTATGTAGTTTAGGCCTGCCTTGTACTTGGGTTGTAGCCCAAGCCAGCCTCAAACTCACAACGCTCCTCCTACCTCAGCCTCCTCAGTGCTGGGATTAAAGGCGTGTGCCACCACGCCTGGCCTTTTTTCTGTCTTTTTGAGACAAGGTCTCACTATGCAGTTCAGGCTGGCCTTTAGCTCACTTTGTAGCCCAGGCTGGTCTTGAACATGCAACTATCCTCCTGCTTCAGCCTTCCAAGTGCTGGGATCACAGATGTGCACCACCACGCCCAGCTGAGGACTCCATTTTGGAGTTTTCTGACAGGTACAGGCCAGGCTATAGCCAGCCGTAGAGGATAAGAAACTTTCTGGAAAGGGCCAGCCCTGGTGATTATAGGCCATCCAGTCACCCAGTCCCAGCCTAAGCCCCCAGCACCCCCCTGTTTGGCTCATCTTTCCCAGAGAGCAGCAAAGCCACACAGTCACAGGGGAAATGCTGGCAAGTGTGTCTCTGTCCCCAGGCCCCAAGGACGCCAAGACAGCTGGCACATTCAGATGATGGGCCTCTCCCCAGGAGGGCTGCCTTTCCAATCCCAGTGGGCTGCATAAAACAAGATACGCGACTCTGAATGAGTGGTCGCCACGCTTGTGGAGATGAAAGACTTCCTGTCAGAGAGAGCCGTCCTGAGCCAAGCAACACTACAGGCTGGCCGGCCGCCATCTTGTCGGGCAGCTCCTGGCAGGCAGGCCTGGCGAGGCTGACTCCCACTTCAGCTAACCGACTTGCTGCAAAGTCAAGATGTCCAAGCCACAAACAGTCCCTCAGGGTCGCACGATGCTGAGATCTGAGCGCCATCTCGGCCGAGCCCAGTCCCTCTTAGTACAGCAGCTGCCTGGGCAGCACATCCAGTGAGAACAGGCTGAAGGTCCTTGCTCATGGCTGTCCCCAAGTTCTCTGAGAATTTCTGAGGTGTCTCAGTGGACGGAAGAGGGCACCTGGGGGAACGGCTGGGAGAAGTCTGAGGAGCAGGCGAAGGCCCCACTGACTTAGTCATGTTTGTTCCACCACTGGCCTCAGCAAGGTCACCAGGCCCCTGGCCTAGTGACCCCCAAACTGGCTAAAAAGCAAAAATACCTGGAGCTGTTGGGACAAAAGCAAGCTCCAGGGCTCACCCTGGGTGTTCTGATTCAATACACCAGAGGTGGGGCCTAGAAATTGGAGTCTGATGCCACGTCCAGCACAGTTCTCAAAAACTGCCGGGGTGGGGAGGACTGGGAAGAAATGAAGGAAAGAATGAAAACGCAGAAAGCTGGGGTCAGGTGGAGCCCTCTCTCGGTGGAGGAAAGAACCACCCTGTTTACTGACACGCAGCAGGTTGACATCAGGTAAAACCCCTCTGCCTAACAATTTGTGGAGCTCACCTTGGGAACCTCGAGCTCTCGGGGCTGGAACAGCTTGGGGCTGGCCTTGCTCTATCCCTGCACATGTGATCCAGCTCCAGCTGCTCCCACATTCTGAGACGCCCAGGACCATCCTGAGGCTCTGCTCTGAGCACCTGTGGCTGAGGGCGACCAGGGAACAGGAACCCAGCCTCCATTCTGCCCACAGGACTTGTGGGAGTTGCTTTGCTGCTCTGGGCAGAGCAGAGTTTGACAGTTTGTCCCCGTCCTCAAGGTGTGGCTCAAGGGAGGGTGTCAGCCGAGCTTTCAGGCAGTAGCAGTGGCCATGGTTCCCAGGAATACCCTGACCTTGTGGCCAGCCTCAGCTAGGAGGAGGCCCCCTTGGGAGGCTCTGGTAACAGCAGCGCAGCCGGTGCCATGGATTCAGAGGCAGGTTGAGCTAAACACTTGGACTGACTTGGCTCATTTTATCTTCACAGCAACCCTGCAAGGTGGTGCTCACCCTTCCAACTTTCTGAAGTGGGGGAAATAATATCTGCTACTGGCCATATACAACTATTGGGCATCAGAAATGCACCTGGCACCACCGAGAAGATGGACTTCTACCTAAATTATTAGACTTAAATAGCTACATGTAGATACCGGAGACCAGGAATTCACAACAGCTAATTTTGCATACTTCCCTGTGTTAGTTACTTTTCTCTCATTGCTGAGACAAAACATCTGACACCCAAAATTAGGGAAGGAAAGGTTTGTTTAGCTTACAGTTTGTGGAGGTTTAAGTCCATACTCAGCTGGCTCCAAGGCAGGGTGGCACGGCTGAGGGGCAGCCATTCATGGTAGCCACAAGCAACAAGAGCTAAAGGGCAAAAGAGGGTAAAAGCTCACCTCCTTCCCTCCCCTATACTGTATGCTGGTTACCCACCCCTGGGCGGGTGCAGCACTCACACCACCAATCCCAGCGCTAGACAATGAACCAATCACAAATGCTAGATTCAGCCACCTCCATGACTGCATGAGGCTTGGGAGGCCACACAGACACCGACTGTAACATTCCCTAAGGGATAAACGGAGGCTTGGGATTATGGTGTCGCCCTTTTCAGACTTCCCATTAGCTCTCAGGATGGGCCGTCCTCTCCCACCAGACTAATCTAAGACTGCTAAGATGAGACAGAACACTCCAGAGCAAGATCCTTCTTAGCATAAGATCATCTCCACCCTCTTGAGACTGCCCAGGATTATCCACTGCCTGCTGAGTGAGCAACCTCTGAATCTTCCGCTAGCCCCTCCGATCATCGCATACACCCACTGCATTGCACACACCCAGTAAACAGTGGCCGGTCTGGAGTATCTGGGTCTTTGTCCATCCTGTGGCATTGACCTCCCAGCCCCCCATCATACATTACTAAATTTGTCTCTGTTTCTTATTTTATCCTTTACCACACCCCTCATACAGGCAGTTGGGGATCTTGGCCAGGTCCCTGATACGCACATTCAGGCATGGTGGTGCATGCCTATAATCCCAGTGCTCGAGAATCTGAGGCAAGAGGGTGAGTTCTAGGCCAGTATGAACAACATATTGGGACCCTGTCTCAAAAACCATAAATGAATGAATGCAAGCTACATGTGGCTAGTAGCTACTCTATCAACAAACACACTTCCAAGGTGTGGACTCACATTGTTCTTCTTAGGCAGAAGGTAGGATATGAGAGGGACACAACTGGTGAGAGCTGAGACCTGGATCCAGATCTGAGGGGCTCCAGAAGCCATACTTGTGGTGCCTGGTACATCTGCCAGAATGTAGTCATGGTCCCATGCTGCCTCTGGGAAGTTGGCTGGGACCTCTCACGATCAGAGATTCCAAGGTCCTTTCAACTCTGACATCCCAGCCCCATGTGTTGGAGTGGGGCAGGCAGAGAAGGAAGGGCTGCCGCTATGACCCACTTTAGGTCACACAAGTCCCCAAACCCCAGTTGCTAGATCCTGCAGGTGGAGGGGGCCTCATAACACCTCGCTGACCTCAGTGGTAATGAGCAGGAGATTACGGCACAGCAGGGCTGGCTGGGAAGTAGGTGTGACCTGTTTGTTACACGATCCCGGAAACATGAGCAGAACAGCTCCCAACACCCCGCACAGGGACTTCTCAGAAGAACTCCAGGTTTTCAGTAGAACGTCCCAGACCTGAGGTCCCTCTCTTGAGCACCACCTCTCACATAGAGGTTCTCAAAGTTTCCTCACGATTTGGACATAAAGGTGTGGGCAGCATAAGGAGCCCTCTTTCTTGGTTTCCTCATGGTAGCCCACCTTGCTTCCTTCAGGGAGTTTTCTCTTGTGTTTTCTCTTTACTTGGTCCAAGGTTGCGCTGCAGAACAACTTTCTCTCACAGTTCACTCTTTCTTTTTCAAATAAACTCTGCAGTCATGTTTTGCTCATTTCATCCAGTTCTTTTTTCAAGACAAGGAGAACCTGGAATTTAACACCAGAGAGACACAAGTAACACAGAACCAGGTAACATTTAATTGGTGAGCCACTTTTAGAAGGAGCTGTCCAATCACAATATTGTACCCATTTACCAATGGAGAAACTGAGGCTCAGTAGGATGACTAACTTGTCCAAGTGCCTACCACGTAGAGAGTGGCAGGGCTGGGAACTGAACACAGATCAACGACTTTGTCCTGGCCACATGTGTCAGTGGGGTTGAGCTGGGGCCCCACAGACACATTTATTTTTATTTGTCTGTTATCTGGTATCGTGTTCCTAAAAAGTGGCTCACTGACTAAGCCGGGTTCTGAATTTCTCGCCTCTCCTTCTGGAGTTGGATTCCATGTTCTCCTCCCCTCGAACAAAGAGTTGAATGAAACAAGCAAAAAGCAGGGGCAAAGTTGACTGAAAAAAGTAATAGTGAACAGTGGGAGGGAAACTGGCTCTGCAGAGTGAGCTTGGTCTGAGTAAACAGAAAACCAGGGAGAGAACAATGACGAAAATACCCGCTGAGCCTGGGAAACACAAGATGGGCTTTCATAGAAAGTCACAGCCTAAACCTTCATGGTGTCCATGTGTCCTTTTTCAAAAAATTTTTGTTTTAAAGAGAATAAAACCAAGCAAAATAAAACAGAATAAAGCCAATCAAAACAAAACAGTGTAAGTGATACAGGACTGCAAAACAAGATAATAGGAAATCAACGATCGTTACCATAATGCCTCTGTGGTCTTCAGAGCTGCCCATATCATCAGACATAGGAAAAAACAAAACAGAACAGAATAGTACTAATAAAAATAAAACAATGAACGCAATATAGGACTTCAAAACAAGATAATGGTAAATCTAAAATGGCTACCACAATTTATCTTGTTTTCTTTGAAACAGCTGCCCATGCCATCAGATACAACAAAATCAAACAAGATAAAACAGAATAAAACCAAACCAAACAAAACAATGAAAGTGATACAGGACTTTAAAACAAGATAATAGGGAATTAACAATGACCACCACCTTCAGAAGGAGATTCCCCCCAAGATGCTACATTGTGTACTGTCATCCCCTAAACAGATGATCAGACCACTGGCACCAGTCCTACGAAGTCAGTGAAACACTAAACACTACAAGCATTAAATTGTGTTTTAGCTCAATAGCTATCATCTCAGCCTGTGTTTCTCCAGATCAGCCGGTCACTTTCAAGGAGGGTGGGGGGACACACCTTGACTCTCTTTGTCTCCCAGCCCGTGTGCTGGGAGGGGCTGGCAACTGGTCGTCCTCCCCATGGTACACCGCGGCACCCACTCACAGGAAGAGGCTGGCTTCTTTTTCTCTCCCCTGCTGCCGCGAATCCATGTGTCCTTTTATGCTGTCCAAATCTCGAGGAAACCCACGAGAACTTCTAAATCCGGGTCCTGAGGTGGTGCTGGGATCTCACACCTCAGGCTGACATCAGGTCCCCGCCTTGCTGTTGAAAACCTGGAGTTCTAGCGAGACGTCTGTGAACAGGGCTTTGGGAACTGTTCTGCGCAAGTGTTGCCAGGATCTTGGTGATTAACAGGTCACGCCCACTTCCCCAGCTGGTTTTTGCTATGCCCTAATCTCCTACCTCTAATCCATGGGCTTTTTTAGTTTTTTGTTTTTGAGACAGCTTTTTCTACGTGATTCGGGGTGGTTTGCACCACCACACCCAGCTAGTCCAAATTTACAGTCCTCAGTGGAGTTGGTTCACAGCTATAACACACCTTAATTCTTTTTCATCCCCTTCTCCCTGTCCTCCCCCTCTCTGTGTCTCTTGATTCCCTTCTCATTTGAGAAAGATCCGTCTCTCTACTACCTATTAGCTATCTTTCGTTTTGCTCTTATAAATTTGGTTTCACATATAAGAGAAGCCATGCAACATTTAAGTTTGTGTGTCTGGTTTGTTTCACTTAATATTACGGTTTCAAGGTCCATCTGTTTTCCTACAAATGATTCAAGTTTATTTGTGGCAGAATAGAATTCCTTTGTGCATAAATACACTTTCTTTATCCACTCATCTGTTGATAGACCTATGGGTTGCTTCCAAGATTTAGCTATTACCAGAGTGCTTCCATAAACATGCATAATTGTGTATCACTGTAATATGCCATCTTTAATTCTTCAAGAAGATACTTGGAAGGGGAATAGTTTGATCAAATGGAATTTCTAGTTTTAGGTTTTTGGGGAATCTCCAATTGATTTCCACAGTGGTTGTACTACTTTACATTCCCACAAACAATGTAGAAGAGTTCTTTCCCTGGTCCCCTGCAGCCCCACCAGCATTTACTATTATTTGATTTCTTGAGGATAGCCATTCATTCTAGAGTAAAATGGAATCTTGGGGGTTGTTTTTTGTTCTCTGGGTTTTTTTTGAGGCAGTCTCACTATGTAGCCCGGGCTGGTCCTGAACTCACTTTAATACTCCTGCCTCAGCCTCCTGAGTGCTGGGATTACAGGCATACACTACCACACACACTTCAGCGTTTGGGGTACAGCAGTAAATGCCTGTGATCCCAGCACTTGGGAGGACTAGGGAGGAGAATCACTGAGTCTCAAGCCAGCCTGTGCCACACGGTGAATCCAAGGCCAACCCGAACATAGGCAGACCCTGTCCCCAAAAACCAAAATCAACAACAATGAACAAAATTCTAGTGATATTGAACATTTCTCCACATATTTATTTGCCATTTATATTTCTGAGAAGCATTCGGGACCCATTTGGTTGGAAATCTGCTTTAACCCCACAGGGACTCGGTCCCCCTGCCCAAGGCCCAGCCCCTGGCTCTCCAGACCACCGCAGCTCAGCTTGTGGCAGCCCCTGGCAGGAACTCCAGGGGAGGAGGGAAGGGTGCTGCTGGGGTTCTGCACCCGCCGTCCTCAGCCCCAGCCCACTGCACCCAACTGCACGCAGCCTCGGACGCGGTCCCCGAGCATCGCACCACAGGGCACAGGAGGGGCCCCTGACCCGGACCCCGAGTCCTGGCCAAAGCTTGTGGTTGTGCCCCATATGTCCACCTGGTGAGGACTTTGGGGAGCACAGTGGGAC
The DNA here is from genome assembly GCA_004363535.1 of Dasyprocta punctata. NCBI lineage: Eukaryota > Metazoa > Chordata > Mammalia > Rodentia > Dasyproctidae > Dasyprocta > Dasyprocta punctata. Next base: position 10,186 of record RJWM01026832.1, read on the forward strand.
CGCACGCCTGCTCCTGTACACAGGTAGCCAGAGGGGGACACGGTGACTGGACCCTGGCGCCCCCTCCATCTCCAGGGCTGCAGAAGGACAGGCAGGAGCCCCTGGCCGGAAACGGCCTCTGCTTCCACTGCTGTGCCCCTGGGGATCGGCAGGCCTTCTGCAAGGGCCTTGCCGGACCCTCTTACACACCTGCCACGCACACCCACCACGCACACCGCCACATGTCCACCTGCCATCGTGCGTGCCATGCGTCCCGACACACACCATGCTCACGTGCGTTCTCACGTGCATACCCACAGCCTCGCCCTCAGGATGCACACACTCACACACCTGCACACGCTCCCACACGTCTGCACGCACCAGCACACATCCACAAGGCTTGGCCTAGATCCCAGCCAAGGCAAAGCTTTGTCCCTTTGTTGTCCCCAGGAGCATGGGGGAAGCAGGCCCTGGCCCCCCTGCCCTCGCATACGGCCAAGACAAAGGGAGGTGACGCGGAGTCTGGGCTCACACCCTGCTGACCCGGACCACACCGGAACTCCCAGGCGCCTCTGGCACTGTCCCTGCCCCTGGGCTCCAGCTCAGGTGGGTGGACGCCCCCGCCGCCCTGGTTGGTCAGGGCCGGAGCTGTGTGCAGTTGCTGGTAAAGGGGAGACACGGAAGGGGTAGAGCCCAGGGCCTTGAACTGCCACAGTCTGACTTCTCGGGCGTGAAGACAGACGTGCGGATGGAAGATCCTGGCGAAGACAGCTCTCTCTCCAGTACAGACCCTGGCGGCTCTGCCCTGCGTCCCCTGACAGTCAGGAGGCCCAGCCCCCAACAAGTGTCTGGGGAGGTTTTCCGGCCTGGTAGGCGGTGATCCTGAGCCCCCTGGGGTCTTGCAAGCTGCAAACTGGCCTCACCAGCTGCTCCACCAGCCGGGGAAACCTCCTGCCCCATCCTGGCCTCTGAGCTCAGCTTCAAAATGAGGACTAAAAGTCGGGGTGGTGGGTGCCCCACGTCATCTGCGAGGCAGCCAGACCTCCAGGCCCTGCCAGCCCCCTCCAGATCTCCCAAAGCCCTGAGCCGGCAATCGGCATCCAGAACAGGCCTTCTTCCCGCTCTGCCTGATGGGCCAGGCCGCTCCGAGCACAGGCCCGGAAGTGTGGCCCTACAAATGGCACCCACACCTCCAGTGGTCCCGGCTCCCTGCGGGGCCAGCGTCCTAACCCTGATTCCCCGCTGTAGCCATCCACACTTGGATGTCCTCGCACCTTCCACCTGCTCCTGCTGGTGCTTGAGCTTAGAGCCGGTGGAGTGGGCAGGAAGCTTCTGCGTCCACTCCCACAGCCCCTGCGGCTCCCTGCAGGGCCTGCCCTGGATTCCATCACACAACTCCAAGTCTCCCCCTCCAGCCAAGCCCAGCTGCTCAAGTCTGAGGGCTGCTGGCCTCTGCGCCGGGGATCGTGAGGAAGGGACCAGGCTCTGACAGGGAGCAGCAGCCAGCTTCTGACAAGGGAGGCGGGAAAGTGGGGCCTTCCAAGGTCACCCACCAAACTGGGCGTGGCGGTGCACACCTGTGATCCTGGCTGTCAGGTAGATGAGACAGGAGGACCACCACCATGACCCTGTCTCTAACAACAGCAGCAGCAATAGTAATATAAAATCTAAGTCATTGCTATGGATTAAAAACTGGTGGTCAACTTAACGCCAGCTGAATTACACTGGCATGGTGCTGAGTGTAGGTGGCCCACCTGAGGAAAGTTGCCAGCATAAATAGAGACATTGAGAAGAAGAGCGAGGCGTTGTGGGTTCTCCTAAGTGTTGCTGTTTCGAGCTGCTGGTTCTCCTGGAGGAACTTGTCATGCTGGCTTCCCCAGTATGGATTCGGCCATTATCGTCAGAAGAGTTCAGGACCTCGTCTCTGAGAGTGGCTGTGGTTCACTTTGGGGGAGCTCTGCTCCTCGCATTGAGCATCGCTTCCTGGCTCCAGAGGGGAGGATGTGTGCTTGTTTAATCTCCAAGAGAAGCTTGTCACACTGGGCTTCCTGATCTGTACTCGATTGTTCTCATCATTGGAGGAGCTCAGGACCTCGTTGCTGCTGAGGATGGCTGGGGTACTCTTCAGGGGAGCTCTGGTTCTTATTTTGAGCTTGAGTTCTCGGCTCCAGTGTAGAACCCTCAACCTACTGCACAGCTCCTTCACCCCGCTGGCATAGACTTTCTAGCTTCCAGAGCTGACCTTTGGCCTCCCTAGCACAGATCCATAGAACAGACTGGCGTGAGTCCTTATTGTGGGCTCTTAGATTTCCAGTTGGATTTGTGGGAGGCATTGTCATGGACTCTGGGTCTTTAGCTGGACTCATGCAGGACACTGCTGTGGGATCCAGGCACTTGGCTGAATATTCTGGGTCTTTAGTGTTGTGGACAGATTTTCCTGCACTTTCTTGTGTTTTACTCTGGGTGTCCATCATAAAACAGTATTATAAATTCTGTGTCCTGTATGCAGTTGTTCTCCCTGTAAGCCCTGACTACAACAGTCACACACCATTGGCCAGTGGCGTCCTAGCTCACCTGGGCTTTGGGACCCAGCTGGCAGGTTACACTGAGGCAGCCCAGGCCTTCTCCACCACGCCAGCCTCAGCTCGGCCCTAAGGTTAACTGCACTGTTCCTTTGTTTACTCTGGAACCAAGCTCTTTACATGAGAAGACTCTCTCGATCCCTTGCCAGTCTATCTAGGTCTTCTAGTTTTGTGGGGGTTTTGTTTCATTTGTTTGTTTGGTTGATTGGTTGATTTTTTGAGACAGGCTTTTGCTATGTAGTTCAGCCTGGTCTTGAAATCATTGTGTAGCCCAGGCTGGTATGGAAATCTCTGACACCCTCCTGCCTCGACCCCTAAAGTGCTGGGATTATAGGTGTGCACTGCCATGCCTGGCTACTCCCTCCCTCTAAACAACGAGTTTTCAGGGTATATAAGGCAGAAGTTGGTTGTTCAGAAACTGGGCAAAAGTGAGAGTATGTAGCTGTTGGAGAGAAAGAGGCAATAGTGGCTCAGAGCTTATTTAGAGGTATTGGTTTGTGTCTAGAGGCCCCAAAACCTCATTCTGTCACAGGTGGGGCTTTTCCAGAGGTGGCTGGATCTACAGTGTGTGACACTGGAATTGATGCATGATGCAATGCTAGACTCAAGGGCACTAGGATTAAGGGTGCAAGTGCTACCCACCCTAAGTAGCCTGGGTAAGATAAAAAAGGTAGAAAGACACTGTTAAAGTCCCTTGTTGCTTTGTAACCTTCTATCCACTGTGAATGGTTGCCCCTCTGCCATGTGCCACCCTGCTTTGGAGCCATCTGATGATGGACTGAAACCTCTACAAACTGAGCTAAATAAACTTTTCCTCCCTTGTGGGGTTGGATATTTTGCCTCAGCAATGAGAGAAAAGTAACTAAAACAAGTGAGAATGGCAGTGGGCTTGGGGTTACTCTAGATCTCATCCTTATGCAAAACCTCCTAGAAAAATGCTATTTGATAAGTTTCTCCTATCCTTCAAAAATTCACCCGTAGCCCTCTACAGCATCTTGGTGATGGAAGTGTGTGTGTGTGTGTGTGTGTGTGTGTGTGTGTGTGAGACTATATAAACAATGTAAAACTGTTTAGTTCCATTGAACAGAGACTCATCAAGTTCCTCCCGAGGGCCTCCTAGGGCGGATGTACCAGTGAGAGACAGTCATTACTCTCCAGCTCCTGCTCAGAGCCCAGTGGGTCTGGAACACAAGGGCCCAAGGGTCCCCACAGCCCCGGTTCTGTGCCCCCACACCGAGACACAGAACAGGGGTCCAGGAAAAGCATGTGAACCACAAGTGCCAAACAGGAACAGATTTCAAAACACCAAAAAACTGAGCCAGGCATGGTTGGGCCCATCTGAAATGCAGCACTCTGGAGGCTGAGGCAGGAGAATTGCCATGAGTATGAGGCCAGCTACATAGGTTACATAGTGGAGTTCAAGGCCAGCCTGAAAAGCAGAACAAGACTCTGTCTTTAAAAAAAAAGAAAGAAAAAAAGAAAAAGAAAAAAGAAAGAAAGAAAAAAGAAATATAAAATACCAAAAATCAGAGCGTAGATACCTAACATAAGAAACTGGAACAAGTAGAAATGGAATTAATTCAGGGAACTGCAAAATAATTTTCATTTTTGACTTTGGGAAGATCCAAGAAGATACAGATTGCACCTAATAACCAAAAACAGGTTGATGAGAAAAGGACAGCTAAAGAAGAAAGGTCTTGGAAATTAAAATGACCATTATTGAAATAAAACACTAAATGCAAGGACCAGAATGAAAAGATGCCTCAGTTTCCTAGAATATGTGTCAAAAAAGAAAGAAATAGAGATGAGAGAATCAAAGAAAAGCCAGACATCTAACATAGAAAATAAAGGAGAAGGAATTATACAAGAAATAATGAAAGTTTCCCACATCCGAAAAAAAAAAAAAACTCCAACCTCCCAGTTTAAAAGGGGTTTGCAGGGCTGGGTGAGGTAGCACACACCGTACTGCCAGCACTCAGGAAGCTGAGGCAGGAGGGTCGCTGTGAGTTCAATGCAAGGATAGGGCATTTAAGGCCAACCAGAATACATACTAAGACCTTGTCTCAAAGTAAATTAAATAAGTAAAAGACCAAGCAAGTACTCCGCAGGATGAATGGGGTATGGGGGGGGCGGACAAAAGTCTCTCCACTAAATTACCTTCCTGCACAAATTCTAAGAATCTTTGGCGACAGGCCTTTAGCAGCCCCTGGCTGCCGGATTTCTAATCCTGGGGCCCAGGTGAGCCTTGTGGGCCTCCGCCGGCCTGAGAGGGCGGAAGCAGGCTTGTCCAGACAGCATTCTTCCCCGGGCCTGCTTTTTCTAAGGGCAAGAAAAACAAATAGGCGGCAGCTTGCTGGTGAGTTTACAACCCGCTTCGGTTCCCCGGCACCTGGCCCACACTCAGTGAGTGACTCTATAACCTCCCCCGGGGAAGATGAAAACACGGACGGAGCCGCGCTGTCTGGGTTTGCAGCCCTCGTCTGCCTTTACTAGCGTGGGCGACTCACTTAACCTGGCACCGCCGCGGCTGCCCGTACAGTAAGCGGGGATGCAACCAGCGCCGCTGGGAGGCCTCGGCGCTGGGAATCTCGGAAGGACTTAGAACAGCACCCGCTCTGAGAATGAGCACTGGACAAGCGACTGCGGTTATTTGGGATCGTTACATCAAGGCACAAAAGCATGAGGGGAACGGCGAAGTTGCTTCCACGCGATCGGCAAGCAGAAGAGTGGGCCACGCGGAGGTGAGCTGGGCGCCTGAGTCCCTCGGGCACAGAGGGTGACAGGGACTGGAACCCACGGAGAGTTTCCCCAGCTGGGCCGAGGGTCCCGGCTGACCCCGCCCCGGCTCACTCCCTCTTGGTGGCCCCTGAATACGTGTGCGTGACGCGGGCCCTGCGCACGTGCATAGCCCTTCTAAACAAGCGGTCACCAGGGCCCGACTGGCCGGGCTGGATGCGCGCTTGTCCCCCTGGTGACGGTCAGCCCACTAGACATCTGCTAAAAGTGCCGAAGGATACAAGGATGGGGAGGCCCCTCTGCGTCTGTCTCACCCAGAGACTTAGTGGGTGGTAACTGCCCCCCAACTGCACCCCGCTCCTCACAACGCTCCCGTGAGCCTGAGCCCGCCAGACTCCTTCAGGGTCCCGCTGGAGTGAAGCTGCGCCGGGCCGCCTGGTGAGAGTGCGCTTGTGACTCACTCACGGGGGCTGGGGAGGGGCTCTGATGTCCTTTTTTTATTTATTGGACCTTGAGGCAGGAAAATCAATGTGAGCTCCAGGCCAGCCTAGGCTACAGAGTGAATTCAAGGTCAGTTTAAAATACAGAGACACCTGCTTTCAAAACAAAACAAAACAAAACGAACAAGTGAAAAGACAGTCTAGAAGACAGCGGAGTGGTGAGCAGCAGAGGAACAGCCTCTCTTGAGATTTGGGATCCAGGGCCTGGAATATAGCCATGTGAGGAAGGGAAGGAGGGAAGTGGCCCCAAGACTCAGCAAGGATCTGAAGCCCTCAGGAAGCGTGAAGAGAGAGACCTCGACGCAGAGGAGATGGTAAGGGGCGCCTTCTCCCTGAGCCTGACTCACTGGGGCGGCAGGGGTGACTACTGGCGACCCCAGAGGCCTCCAGGGAGAGACACACAAGTGGGACAGAGCAGTGGATGCAGCAGATTGCAGTAGCTGAAAGGTTATTTGGGTTCAGATGTCCCCCAGGAGGGGGAGATTGGCCGGTAGCCATCTTGGAGAGGGGCCTACTGAGCTCAGAACTCTGAGCAGCTTCAGGTTGGCTTCATCTAGTGGCTCCTGGTGTCGTGGTGAGGTGGAATTGAATTCAAATTGGGGGAGGTCAAGGAGCTGAGTTCAAGACAGCAGGAAGCATGTGGAATGTTGCAGATTGAACAAATCAGGTTCCACTCTTGCAGCCAGAAACCAGCTTGAACTTCAGCGGAACTAAAGGTGCAGCCAGGAGGGGTGGCACTCTCCTGTAAATGAAGTACTTGGGAGGCTGAGGCAGGAGGATCGCTGTGAGTCTGAGGCCAGCCTGGGCTCCATAGTGAGACTCTCTCTCAAAAAAAGTGAAAATGAATCAATAAATACATAAATAAATAAAGGTATAGTCTTGCAGGGATTATTCACTACTCCGCTGTAAATCTGTAGCTGACTCACTGGGATTACTCAGCACAGATGTGCCACGCTATCAGCCCACTCTGTCTACCAGTGACAATAGACACATGCCCTAACGTAGACACATGTTTCTTTTTTCTTCCTTTTTTTTTTTAATTTGGATTTTGTTTCTTTTTTCTCCTTATTATTTGTTCCTGTTTTTATATAAGCATGAACATTGTTTCTACTTTTCTTCTTGTTCTGCTCTGTTCTTGTTTTTATTTTTCTTTCTCTTTTTCCCTCCTATCTTCTTCACCAGTTTACCAAACTTGTGTAAACTTCCTCTGCCTTCCACCCTTGCTTCTAAACACTTCCTTTTCTTCTATTTCTCTATTTTTTTCCCCTTAACCCCCTTTTAAATTTTCTCCCCTGAGGCTAAAATTGCCATATTGAAGGCATATTTACTGTATACACTTTTCTGGGGTTTTTTAGATTTTGTTATACACCACAAATCTAGTTCATATGGTTAAAAGTGGCAAATTAATAGTTACCAGAGTTTGTCATCTTCTAGGCTGGGTTTGATGCTTGTTATTGTTGATTGAACTACTTTAGCCAAGGTGACATAATTGTTCTAATCAGTTGTTCTTTCTGGCATACCAAGACTGAGACTGCCCAAGGGTCATAAACGATACTATAGGCTAGTGGCAAAGAACCAGGGGCTAGAACAGACAGACAGAAACTTTCAGCCCAAATAAATTGAAGAGGTAGGATCTTGCAGCAGACTCAAGATTCAAAACCAGGCTATACCTGGAAGATGTCTCTGAGAAGCAGTTGTTTCCTAAGAGTTCTAAATACTAACAATAAAGCATCAACCCAGGAATTAAACTTTTAAAAGAGATACAAAATGAGAAGACACTTAAACAAGATGCAGTTACAGACTTCCAGCTTGCCAAAGGCAAACCCAGGGTACGATGAGGTGGAACAATTTGAATGCCACCCACGTGGACTCTCTGATCGGGTGCCAGCAGAAGTGACAAAGAGATTAATGAGGCTCTAGTGAAATCGAATCAGAAATAATCTCTCAAATAATTACAGAGATGGAGACCATAATGAAAGACATTCTTAGTGACTCTGGAGCACATACAGATTTTTTTAAAAAACAGAGGAGCTTAGGAAAATGATGGAAATCATGAATGCTCAACATAGGAAAGAAATGGAATTCATGAAACAGATTCAAACAGATGTCCAGGAGATTAAAATTCCATTGAAAGTATATGCAGCAGAATGAGCCAATGTGAGAACAGAATCTCAGACATAGAAAACAGGATTGTGGTTAGTGATTGTGAAAAGAAACATTTCTTAAAAATAGCAAATTACCATGAAAAATCAATCCAATAGCTGCTAGATGATGCAAAGAATAGCATAAGATTGATCAGAGTCCATGAAAAGGAGGACATACCACAAATGACATTGAAAAATCTGTTCACAGAAGTAATGGCAGAAAATTTCCCAAGCATGGAAAAGAATTTGATATACAGGTAAGTGAGGCATGCAGAACATCAATTAGCCATGATCAAAAAAAAAAAATCTATACCAAGGCATATAATGGTCAAGATTCCAGAAATTCAACAACAACAACAACAAAAACAATATTAAAAGTAGATGCAGAAAAGAAACAAATCACCTATAAAAGAAAGCCCATCAAGCCAGGCATGGTGGTGCATGCCTTTAATCCCAGCATTCGGGAGGCTGAGGTAGGAGAAGCACTGTGAGTTTGAGGCCGGTGTGGGCTACAACGTGAGCACAGGCCAGCCTGAGCTACATAGTGCTACCTTGCCTCAAAAAACTAGGGCCGGGAGTTTGGCTCAATGGCTTAAGCACCTGTTTGGCAGGTGTGAGGTTGTGAGTTCTATCACCAGTGCTGCAAAAAAGAAAGAAAAAGAAAAGAAAGCCCATCAGAATCACAGCAGACTTCTCAACACAAATCCTCAAGTCAAGCAGAACTTGGAGTGAAATATTTCAAGTCCTAAAAGAAACAACCCCTGACCCAGATTGATGTATCCTGCAAAACTACCTTTCAAATTGAGGGAAAAATAAGATACTTCTGTGATAAAGAACATCTGAAGAAATTCATGACCACCAAACCAGCTCTCTAAATGTCATGAAGGACATTCTAAAAAGAGATAATGAGAACTACAACTCCATGAGTCCTGTTGTAGTCAGGGTTTTCAAGGAAATATATTTAATACAGACATATAATTTACAGGCTTATTTTGTAATATTCACCCAAAAAGTCAAACGAAGAAGATAGCAAGAGCTCTGTCCACACACTAGAGATCCAAAGAATCCAGCTGAGGATCTGGATCCTACAGCAATGTCCTGCACAAGTCCAGCTGAAGACCTGAAGCACATGGTAATGTCCTCCATGAGACCAATTGGAGGCCTAGAGCCCATGGCAATGTCTTATGCAAGACTGTCAAGAATCTGCATGGGCAAGGCCCAAAGGTCATTGGTCAAGCTAGAAAATCTGCACCTAGCAGGATGAATGATCTGTGCCAGTAGGCTGAGAGATCTGCACTGGAGCCAGGAAGCAACATTCTAGGTAAAAACCAGAGCTCCTGTGTAAAGAACTGCAGCCATCCTCAACAACAGCAAGAACCTAAGCTCCCCCAATGATGAGAACAGTGTACTTTATATCAGGAAAACTAGGGTGACAAACTTGTCCAGGAGAATCAATAACACCACCTCTTCCCCTCTAGTTCTCTTTTTTATGCTGTTAGCAACAATCCTCAGGTGGGCCTTTCATACCCAGGACCATACTGATTCAGTTCAGTTGGATGTTGCAAGTAGACCATTAGTTAATCCATCATAAATCCCAACAGTATGGATCCACAAAGCAAGACAAGTAATTAAACAAAGTGGGGATAAAAGGGAAACAACAACAAGAAAATAACATGACAAAGATGTCAATACATATCAGTCATAACCATCTACATAAATGGTCAGCATTCACCAATCAAAAGAAACAGGCTACCAGAATGAATTAAGAGGAAAGACCCAACAATGCGCTGCATGCAAGCAACACATTTCATTCAAAATTCATAGACTACAAGTCGAAGGATGGAAAACAATACTCCATGCAACAGAAATCCAGAAAAAACCAGGGGTAGCTATTACATTTGCAGAAAGAGTGGATTTCAAGCCAAAACTGACTAAGAGAAGCAAAGGTTATTACATCCTTGTAAAGGGAACAATCTAACAGGAAGAGATAACAATTGTAAGTATATATGCACCAAATACTAGCACACCCAACTATATAAAACAAATATTAATGCACAAGAAAAGTCAAATAAGGACTAATATAATTGTAATGGGGGAACTCAATACCTACTGTAACAAACAGATAGATCAACTGGACAAACAGATAGATCAACTGGACAACCAGTTTGTCAACTGGACAAAAATTTAACAAAGAAATATTAGAACTGAACCAAACTTTTGAACAAATGAACTTCGTAGATGTCTACAGAGTGTTCCAACCCACAACATTAGAATATACATTCTTCTCAGCAGCACACAAGATGTTCTCCAAAATAGACCACATATTAGCTCATAGAACATGCTTAAGTAAGTGCAAAGGAATGGAAATTAAACCATGCATATCATCAGACCATAGTTCAATGATATTGGAAATCAATGGCAAAAGAGACTACAAAACTTCATTAACACATGAAAATTAAATAACACCCTTCTGAACAACCAGTGGGGCACAGATGATATTAAAGAACAAACTGGAAAGTTTCTACAATTAAACAATAATGCCAATACAACATATTGGAACTTTTGGGACATACTAAAAGCAGTCCTATGAAGATAATTTATAGCAGTGAATTCTCATATCAGAAAAACAAAGCTAGCTCAAACAAACAACCTAATGTTTAACCTCGAGCTTCTCAATAAAAGAAGAGCAGGTTAAGTTCTATACTTGTATGAAAGAGGAAATAATAAAGATCAGAGCAGAAATAAATGCAATGGAGACTAAGAAAACAATGCAAAGAATCAATGAATCAAAGAGCTGATTCTTTGTAAGATTAAATAAAACTGACAAACCCTTAGCCAACTTTATCCCCCCCCCCCCGCAAAAAAAAGAAAGAAGAGACTCAAATCCATACAATTAGGAATGAAAAGGGTGAAATCACAGCAGATCTTGCAGAAATCCAGAAGATCATCAATATCTACTTTGAGAACCAACATTCTAAGATTGAAAACTCAGAAGAGTTGGAAAGAATTTTTTTTTTTTTGGTACCAGGGATCGAACTCACAACCTTGTACCTGTCAGGCAGGCACTTAGGCCACTGAGCTAAATACTTGGCTTGGAAAGATTTTTAGATACATATGAATTACCAAAGGAGAATCAAGAAAATTCAAAAATTATAAATAAACCAATAATTGTCAATGAAATTGAAGATATAATTAAAAACCTACCAACAAAGAAAAGCCCAGGACCTGACAGATTCACTGTTGAGTTCTACAAGGAATTTAGAGAAGACCTAATGCCACTACTTCTCAAACTCTTTAATGAAATTGACTCTGTTGAAAGATCTTACCTTTTTAGTTTGTTGGAAATGAGAGTTGTTGCTTGTTTGTCCCAGTCCCTGGTTCTGTGGCACTGTGCCACAGTATTTTCTGTGACGCTTAGTCAATCTCAGTCATGGAATACCAGGGCCGGCCACTGTTTAGAACAATTATGTCAATTTTGGTTATAGTGGTACCAAGAGCATCAAACACATCCTAGAAAATGACAAACTGAGCTAACGCTTAATTTGCCACTTTTAACCATGTGAACTAGATTTGTGGTTACACAACAAAATCTAAAACAAACCAGAAAATTATATGTAGTACACAAGTCAATATTGCCCTCAAGAGTTAAAATTTAAAACAGATTAAAGAGAAAATAGAGAAGTGGAAGAAGAGAAAGAGATTAGAAGGTCAGAGGACAAAGGGGGATCCTGACAACTTTGGGAAACCGATGAAGAAGACTGAAGGAAAAAAAGAGATAAAAGAGAGAACAGAACAGAACCACAACCACAAAGAAGCTAGGAACCATGTTCACACGCATATAAGAACAAGATCGAACAATGAAAGAGAAAGAGAAAAAGAAAAGAGAAGAAAAGAAAAAAGAAAGGAAGGAAGGAAGAAAGAGAGTCCACTTCCAGTATTCTCCCTGGTTTCACTAGTAGACAACTGTGGAGACAGAGTCCTGATTCATGCAGATCTCGCCCAGCAAGCTAGTGGTAGCTTTCTGGTGGGGTAGTGGATAATCTCAGCAGGTCTGCACTGAGACCAGCCTCCTTGGGCTTGCCCCCACCCAACCAATTTCTGTGGGTCTGAGCCCAGCTGGAAGCTGCTAGATGGAATCAGTGGCAGTTCTGGGTTCCGAGCTCAGCTAGCCCATCTCCAAGATGGTTTCTGGCCAATCACTGTCTCCGGCAGGAGGACTAAGTCCCCTACACTCACTGCCAGCCAGTGCAGTCCCTCACATCTGCTGCTCCCCCCCACCACTGCGTCTCTCTGCAGAGGCCTCTGGGGTCCCCAGCCATCACTGTCACTCTGGGTCCGCAGGTGTGAACCACTCCTCTCACGCAGTGAGTCCCATCTCAGGGAGAAGGCACCATCGGCTACCTCCTCCTTCTCCATTGGAGTTTCTCTCTTCACTCTCTCCATGGGCTTCAGTTCACACTTCAGATCCTTCCTGGGTCCAGTGGACCCACTTCCCTCCTCGTCTTCCTCACAATGCTATATTCCAGTGTCTGGATGGCTACTCTCAAAGAGGCTGTTTTCTCTGCTGCTTGCTCCACCATCTTGGTCTCTCTGTCATTATTACTTTAAGCAATGTGTCTTTGTGACCTTTAATATAGTGATCTTTTTGTTCAAAGTCAGGATGATACCCAAGTTGTCTGAATGTCTTCAAGGGGCACTAAATGGGGCAGGCTACATCACTGGGGCTTTTTAGTTTGCAGTTGACAAATGTGGAAAGGTTTTCTAAAACACTATGAGAGGAATGACTGCTCAGAGCTCCCTGGAGTCCAGAGGCTCTTTAATGAAACAGAAAGGGAAGCAGTGCTCCCAGATTCATGCCTGGAAGCAAGCATTACCCTTTACCAAAATCAGAAAAGGGTCCAACCAAAAAAAAGAGAACTACAAGCCAATTTCCCTAATGAACATGGATGCAAAAATTCTCAGTAAGATACTGGTAAACAGAATGCAGCAAATCACCAAGAAGTTAAGACACCACGATCAAGTGAAATTCATCCCAGGGATGCAAGGATGGTTCAACATATGCAAATCAATAAATGTAATACACCATATTAACAGAAGCAAGGACAAAATCAACTCAAAAGATGCAGAAAAAGCATATGACAAAATCCAATACCCATTCATGATAAAAATCCTAAAGAAAGTGGAATAGATGGTCTTTATCTCAATCTCATAAAAACCATCCATGACAAACCAACAATCAACATCATACTAAGTGGGCAAAAACTGCAATTTTTCACTCTAAAATCAGGAACAAGACAAGGATATGCACTATCAGCACTATTATTCAATACAATTCTGGAAGCATTAGCCAGAGTAATTAGACAGTAGTGTAGCTGGATACAAAGCCAACACTCAAAAATCAATAGGCTTCCTATACACAAATAACAAACTTGCTAAGAAAGAAATTTTACAATAGCATCCAACAAAATTAAATACCTATGAATCAATCTAACAAAGGAAATAAAAGATCTTTACATTGAAAACTACAGTACTCTGAAAAAGAAGATCCAAGAGAATATCAGAAAATGAAAAGATATCCCTTACTCTTGGTAGGAAGAACCAATATAGTGAAATGGCCATGCTTCTTTAATTGTTATAGAGATTTAATGCAATCCCAATCAAAATACCAGTAGTGTATCTCACAGAATTAGAGAAAACATTCCCAAAATTCATTTGGAACCAGAGGAAATCTAGAATAGTCAACATAATTCTGGGTAACAAAGTGAGGCAGGGGACGTCACAATCCCTGATTTCAGATTACACTATAAAGCTACTGTGATAAAAACAGCATGGTACTGAGGGAAAAAAAAACAGACCTGAGGATCCATGGAACAGATTAGAAGATACAGAAACAACTCCAAACACACTCAGCCACCTTATCTCTTACAAGGTCAAACACCTTCACTGGAAGAATGATAGCCTCTTTAATAAATGGTGCTGGGAAAACTGGCTCTGCACATGCCAAAGATTAAAATTAGATCCATACCTCTCATCATGCACTGAACTAAAATTAGCATGGATCAAAGATCTAAATATTAAAACAAACACTAAATCTGCTACAAGACAATACATTGGTATAGGTAAAGACTTTATGTATAAAACCTGATCAAACAGGAAATATCACAAAGGATATCAACTGGGATCTCATCTTATTAAAAAGTTCTTGCACAACAAGAGAAACCACCAACAGAATGAAGAGACAACCCACAGTGTGGGAAAAAAAATTTGCCACATGTTCTTCAAAGGACTAACACGTAGAATATATAAAGAATTAAAAAAAATTAGACCCCCCCAAAATTTAAATACCCAGTACAAAAATGAAGTGGATACTTCTCAGATGAAGAAGTAAAAACAGCAAATAAATATATGAAAAAAAAGTCTGACATCACTGGTTATTCAAGAAATGCAAATTAAAACAACACTGAGATTCTACCTCACTCCAGAAAGCGTGGCTATTATCCAGAATCAACAAATGCTAGAGAGGCTGTGGGGGGGAAGGAACCCTTCTCCACTGTTGGTGGGAGTGTAGACTGGTATAACCACTATGGAAATCAGTGCGGAGATTCCTCGAAAAACTATAACTAGAGGTTTCATTCAACCCAGCTATTACTCTTCTTGGTATCTTCCCAAAACAATGAAAGCATCATATCACAGTGATATATGTATACTCATGGTTATAGTGGCACAGTTTGAATAGTTAAATTTTGGAAACAGCCCAAACAGCTAAAGAAGATGTGGCTTTTTTATACAATGGAGTACTATTCTGCCATAAAGAAGAAAAAGCTTGAGATGTTGCTAGCTAAATGGATGCACCTTGAGATGCTACTCCTAAGCCAAATAAATCAGATATACATGTTTAAATACCGCATTTTCTTTCTAGCATGAGAAACAAAAAGTATAAATAAGGCCCAAAACATATAATAGGTATTGGGAAATGGAAAGAAAATGTTCAAATGAGGAGAATAAGGGAGGGCAGAGGGAAAAAGGAAAGGACAAGGAAAAAAGAATAGAAGGAAAAAGCAGAAACAAAGCTTTCGTAAATAGGGAGGGGAAGAAGGCACTAAAAGGAGGGGAAGAAAATGGGAAAAAAAGCATAATATATCATGTACAGGCATAAATTCCCTATGATGAATGTGATCATTATGCATATCTACAATGTACCAATAAAAAAAGAAAATCAAAATGAATTTTTAAAAAAAGCAGCAGCAGCAGCACTTGGGACCCACAAAGGCTGTGCAGGAGCCCTCTGTGTACTGCAGAGGTGGTGGGCGTGGCACTGATTTCCCCTCTGCCACAGGCCCCTGCAGGGTGATTTGTCAGAAGTCGGCTGTGACCCTCACTGGTCTGGCAGCGGCCTCCGTCGCCCCCACTCAGAAGCACTTGGGTTTCCGAGCAGCACCAGGGGAAGCTCAGGCTGGGATTCAGCCACCAAAGACTGCAGGCCGGGGCCCTTAGGAAACCAGGCTCCACTCCACCCTCTCACCAGTGAGGCTCCAGACCCAGCCCCCTGGGGCCCCGAAACAGCTGGGAGCTCTTAGAGCAGGGGGAGGGACTGCACCCTTAAAACAGTCAACCTGGGTCAAGATCGGAGGTGGGGGAGCTGCTTCCAAAGGGCTGTCTGGAACCAGCCCCGTGGGCGTGGGCCACTGAGGGAGCTCTCAGCGCCTGCAGCAACTCCAGGTCAAACCCGGCAGAAGGTGAATGGTGGTCACACTGACCACGGGCCTGTCACTCAGGAGGCCAGCCCTGGCTGCCTTTAAAAGCAGGGGCGAGGAACGCGGGCTAGGGGACGTCCCCCTCAGCCACCAAGCACCCCAACTGACAAGACACACCACGCACACCCACAGCTGCGTCCATAACTCCTCCTCAGGAAGTAATAAAACATGCAAATACCTGGTGACAGTAAACAAACAAACAAACAAAAAAGAGTAGCCTGAACTACATGGCAAGATCCTGTCTCAAAAAAAACCCAAAACCATTGGCATGAACTCCCTTTAAAAACTCTGTGTTTCTTTGAACACACTTATGCCATCCTTCTTGGCACTTTCTGAAGCGGTTTATGCTTGTGACAATTTCTGTCAAATAAAAATGTCACAGTGGATCCTTATCCATTTTATGCACTGGATCTGGCCCCAGGTGACTTCCCCAAAGTCAAAATGACAGTGACAGAGAACCATTTCGAATCAATTCAGGACATCGAGGCAGCCATGACAGCAAAGTTAACGACCCTCACGAAAGAGGACTTGCAGAATGGCTTCAGAAAGTGACAAGAAGGATGGGAATGTGTTCCAAGTGAAGGGGA
The DNA here is from genome assembly GCA_004363535.1 of Dasyprocta punctata. Taxonomy (NCBI): domain Eukaryota; kingdom Metazoa; phylum Chordata; class Mammalia; order Rodentia; family Dasyproctidae; genus Dasyprocta; species Dasyprocta punctata. Next base: position 26,468 of record RJWM01026832.1, read on the forward strand.
GGATCTGAAGGGGGCTTAATGGTTATATGGCTTTTAAAAATTTCATGCCTTTCACTTCTATCTGCGGCAGGAAAGTTTGTTTTCTTGGTTTTTTTAATTAATGAAGTTAATTAAATTTATTGGTACCTTTTAGGTATATATAATGATTACATTCATCATAGGGAATTTGTCCCTGTACATGATATAACTTGATTATTTTTTTTTCCTGGCAGGGAAGTTTGGAGCAGTACCCGAAACTCCCCGAGAAGATATCACCTTGGCTTCCTGGATGGGAGTGTGATGAGATTTGACTGTCTCTGTGGAAGCTTCTCCCCCACCATCCAAAAAGCAGCAGGGGGTCCTGGAATCTGAGCCCGAATCCCATCCTTAGTCGGACCCCGTGCTCCCGTCTGGGCTTGAGCTGGGTTGGGTGTGTAGACCGTTGAATGCACTCAGATTTAACGGTTCTGGGAGCCCAGGGCACACACCGGTTGGCGAGGAGCACGGGGCCCCACAGCTCTCTGCAGGCTGCTGACCGGGGAAGGTGGACCTGGAGACTCTGCAGCCGGGAACCTCCTGGACCCGGACCTTGGAGCCAGTGCGTGCCATTTCTGTCTCGGGCAGTTTTCAGGTCCAGAAGAAAGTTTCCTGGATCTCTGGAGGGTTCTGCTCCCCAAAGCTGCACCATTGCAACAGCAGCCATCTCCCCTCCCCTCCCCTGGCCTCCCTTCTGTGATTAAGTCTGTCTGCTCAGAACACAATTCAGAGGCTTTTTCGTGGGCTGTGGTTGGACAGAATCAGGTTCCCCTCGCTCCTGCCCCAGCTTTTCCAGAGCCCGTGCACAAGAAAGAGTCTGGCTCGCTTGGGGCCATCCACCCTCTCTGTCCCACAGGAAGGGTGAGGGTTACTACCATGATACTTTTTTTTTGAGATGTGGTCCCACTGTGTAGTTCATGCTGGCCTGGAACTCAGAGCGATCCTCCTGCCTCAGCCTTCCAAGTTCTGGGATTACAGGCATGCATTAACTACACAGTGGGACTACATCCTGAGGGCCAGCTGAGGTCTGCGGTCTCAAATTCAGGTTGAGACCCTTCCTCCTCCTCCTCCCCTTCCCC
>RJWM01026833.1:0-27581 GCA_004363535.1 Dasyprocta punctata
GCCAGGCAGCCCTGTGCCACTGAGCTATATCCCTGGCCCCATAGAGTGTCTCCTTAAACGTGCTAAAAGTTTGTGAACAACAGAATAAATTTCACCTCCCCCAGAGAAGCCACCACTGATGATTATTCCTCAGCTGTAGCATGAACATAATGCTGAGTACATTTTGGGTATGATTTTAACCTGGTGTCCAGCTTGTTTGTATTTTACCCACTTACTACTGAATGCCTCTGTTCCTCAACTCCAATAACATTCGAAACATTGAACTCTCTGGATCTCTTGACCTCCTCCTCAACTCTTGTCACTGATTGGGGGTCCCAGTAACTGGATCACATTGTTATGGTTTTTGCTAAAATATTTTCTGGGGTAAAACATTCAAATCCTATGTTTATTTTATAGATACATTATGTAGTAGATACAGAAACACAAGCTGAGCCTGGTGGCAAACACCTGTAAGCCCAGCTGGAAACTGAAGCAGGAGGATCCTAAGGTCAAGCCTAGTCTGGACAACTTAGTGAGATCCTGATTCAAAATAAAAAATAAAAGTGGCCAGGTATGTAGCTCAGTGTGAAGACTTGGGGCTCAATCCCCAGTATGGGGGCGGAGAGAGAAATACAAAATACTGTATTGAGAACAGTAGTAATGAACATGTGGCATGCATGCTGCAGCAGACTGTTATCTCTGAAAGCCCACAAAGGTTTGCTGTCACTGATACAGAATATGATACAGTGTTAAAAGCAGAACGATGGAGGGGGATATGGCTCAGTGGCACAGCACCTGCCTGGCAAGTGCAAGGTCCTGAGTTCAATTCTTGATGCCCCCCAAAAAAGTGAGGGAGGATGATGGAGATGTTTGAAAAATTACTTTTCATGAGCTTAACAGTAGAATTGCTGTTTTGGTCAGTGGTTACTTTTTGTTTGTTTTTTCATGCTTCATTGCCTGTTGCTGTAAGAAATCAGGCTTTCTGCCATTTGTTGATTACATTGTTTTAGAACATTCACCACCTCTAAATTTTCATTTGCTGTGAGATACCTAGAAAACTCCGGGCCAGGGTTTAAGCTCAGCAGCACAGCATCTGCTTGAGAAGCGCAAGGTCCTGAGTTCAATTCCCGGTACCAAAAAAAAAAAAAAAAAAGGCGTTAGAATAAATGTAAGCTTAGACTAAATTTACTGTTATACTAGTGTAATCAAAACAACTTATAAAGTAAATAAAAGTGAGTGTTTTAAAGTTCACAAACAAAAGCATTATATAACCAAAAAGGTTGGTTATTATGATTCTTATATGGAATATTTTAGTTATGTAATTTGAATCCTAGAATTTAATTCAGAAATAGAGAATTTAAATAAAGTCATCAAAAAGATTATTTATAGTGAAGAACTAGTTTAAAAATAAAGGAGAGAGCTAAATGTATTCATTTTGACTGAGAAACAGTAAAAGACAAGTCTGTAAATATTTGCAACTTACACTAAGGGAGGAAAGATGTAATTTCACAGCAGGATATAGCTAGGAAGTGTAAGATGACCCCTTTTTAATGGATTACTATTCTGGTAGATTGGAGGAATGCCAGGGTAGCATTTATCTCTTAAAATTATGAGCTTCTTGAGAGCAGGGTTCATAGCTCACTAATTTTTGTAGTCCTAGCATTGGCGTATTATTTATCCTCTAAGCTACTTAAATGAAATTTTAGCAAAGCGTCTGGCAGTTTCACATTAGCAAAGATAGACAAATGCTGGCTAAATGATAGTATTATTAAATGGATTCATGATTCCTCAGTTTCAGACTATTTCTACTGAGTCAGTGGCATAAACTGAACTACTGTTAGGGTATCTTTTTCACTGTCATATCCCAGAACCCGGGTGTAGCATGAAATGCGCACTAGCTTTTCACTGAATGAAAAATTTGAGCACATGCTCCCTGGCCTCAACCTAGCTCTGTCTTTTAAAGATGTATTTATGGATGTCTTCTCTTAAAACTTTATCATGGAGTTTGAATAATAATTGTTTTTCATGTTGATGTGTGAATTTGGAGCCTTTTCAAGCTTCTAGGCACTTGAGCTGGGCATGGTAGCACATACTTGTAATCCCAGCACTTGAGAGGCTGAGGCAGGAGGATTACTGCAAGTTCGAGGCCAACCTGGGCTGCACAGTGACTTCAAGGCCAGCCAGAACTGCATAAAGAAACCCTGTCTCAAAAAAAAACAAAAAAAAAACAAAAAAAACACAAAAGTTTGTCTATAGGCATGAATACAGGTGTATTTATAAATACCAGCAAACAAGGTATGTAGCAATTTTATAAGATCCAGTTGAGAAAAGTAATTTTGCACCCAGGAATGTTTTGAATTTTGTTATTAATTAACATATAAACGTTTTAGGTTGTCAAAAGTCATTTCTATAACAGAAACATGTATTCTATTAAAGATTTGCTAGAATAGGAACAAGAAATTTGTCAGTATTTTGAGTCACACATGTTTTCAGTTGATTAAAGAATATGAGCAAGCTGGTTGTGGTAGTGCATGCCTATAACCCCAGAATTTGGGAGGCTAAGGCAGAAGGATCATCTCGAGTTTGAGGCCAATCTGGGCTACACAGTGAGTTTAAGAACAGCCTAAACTACATAGCATGACCCTGTTACAAAAAACAATACCAAAAAAGGAAAAGAAAAAGAAGCAGCCAAGGCATGGTGACAGATACAGATAACTGTAACCCTGAAACTCTGGGAGCCTGAGGCAGGAGGATCACAGATTTGAGTCCCGCCTGGGCAGCTTACTGACTTAGCAAGACTCTGCTTTCCTTCTCCCAAATAAGCCTGGTGATGCAGCTCAGTGCAGAGGCCTAGGTTCAGTCCCCAAAACCACCAAAGAGAAAAAAGAAATTATGCAGTAGATATTCAGCTCCAGAGAAAAGTATATTGTATGACTCTGGATACTTCATCATACTAACTGACAAGTGCTATAGGGTTTTTTCTCCATTATGATAACTATTCAGTCAACTTACGTATTGAATTTTCAACAGCATTCTAAGTTCTTTATTATGCTCTGGCTATGTACTTTTTGAGACTGTATCAGTTACCTATTGCTGCAAACAAATTCACCCAAAGTTTAGTGACTTAGACAACATTGCTGGGTGTGGTGGCGCACCCCTATAATCCCAGCACTCTGAGGCAGAAGGATCACCGTGAGTTCAAGGCCACCCTGGGCTACATAAGAGAGAATGCTGTGAGACCCTGTCTCCTGCCCCCCGCTCAAGAGAAGTTATTTCTTATCTCAGTTTTGTGGCTCAGAGATCCAAGTATGGCTAGTCTGTGTCCTCTGTAAAAGGTAGCGCCTCTCTCAAGGCTGGACTTGGATGAATCCCTTTCTTCAGTCACTCACTCCCTCCTATGTTGGCAGTATTCATTTCTTTATGAACTGATGGGTAGTGCCCTGTGTTGGCTCCTTGCCACAAGAGTCCTCCAGAGAGTGTCGCACAGCATGTCAGTTTGCTTCAGCAGGGTGATCAAGGAGGGGTAAGAGAGATTGTGTGTCAGTGAGGTAGATGTCCATGTTGTACAGCCTGCTTGTGGAAATGGCACCCCTTAGGGTCAGGGATGTGGCTGAGCGGCGCAGCACCTACCTGGCAAGTGTGAGATCATGAGTTCGAGTCCTAGTACCAAAAAGAAAAGAAAAGAAAAGAAGAAATGACACTCTTTACATTTGCCACATTCTGTTCATTAGAAGCAAGTCACTAGATAAGAGACCACGCTTCAAAGAGGAGTTGATACAATAATGAGTGCCCAGGAGGTGGAGAACTTGGAACCCATGTCCAAATCATAATAATAAGTGCTTCAAATAACATGCTTTTTGTTCTTTCTTAAGTGAAATGTTATCTAAGAGAAGCTTAGATAACAATCCCATACTAGTCAAATGACTTTCTGTGATTTTTCTTTTGATTTACTAAGTTAGCATCCTACTTAAAGGAAACTGCTACAGAAAACAGGATTTATTTTGTAAGACTTCATCATTCTGGTTTCTTTTAAAATGTGGCACTAACAAACAGCAGGATATGGCTTGGATATCTTCTAACTTGCAGTTGCAGGTGGTTTTGTCATGCAGAGGAATCCTACTAGCAAGGCTCCACGGAGCAGGGTGCTTGATGGTCTGTGGCTCAGCCCATCAGAGGTGCAGTGTGAGGGCCTTTGGTGGGGTAATGTCATCCATGCATGGGGCCCTTCTTCTGCTGTTTAAGGCCTTGTGAAGAGTGGATGGGATGTTTATTAACACTCTGGATATTGTAGCATGCACCTTACATATAGCTGAGAGCATTGGCACATGCTGGTAATCCCAGCCCTCTGGGCACGAAGATTGAGAGTTCAAGCCCATCCTGGGCACTTTAGCAATTTAGAATACCCTGTATCAAGTACAAAAAACAGAAGAAGAGCTGGAGTTGTAGCTCAGTTCCAGGACCCTTGGTTCAATCCCCAGTACTCATAAAAGAAGAAAGTATTATTAAAGTGCTTTCTAGACACCAGTTGGGATTTATTTTGGTATGATACTTTTTCCATCATTTATACTCATAGTCCAGTAACTAGAGATTTCAACAGAGTTTCAGCTGTACACCTGTCAGTTTGAGTTACAATGTAGAGCTCTTCCATCTGTTCTATAGACAAAGAATGCATACTAAGAATCGCATTTCTGCTGAGTATGGTGGCACATGCTTGAAATCTCAGCACTTGGGAGACTGAGGCAGGAGGATGACCTCAAGTTTGAGACTAGCCTGGGCTACATAGTGAGTTCAAGGCCACCTGAATTACACAGTGAGACTTTGCCTCAAAAAAAAAAAAAGAAAAAAAGAAAAAAAAAAGTCACACTTCCATGAGGGCCAGCTTTAAAGAGGACATAGTTTAACTCTGTAACATATGAGGCCTCTTAAGGTTTTAGCTCAGGGACAAGAATCTTTTGATGACCACTGAATTCAGCATGAGGTTTTAGTAACCTGTACTGATAAAACACACGTATTTAGAATGCTGTTCACCAAACTACCTACAGGGTCACTCACTTGATCCTTTTTCTGCTGCTGTAGCAGAGCGTCATAGCCTGGATAATTTATAAGCAAGAGAAGTTTATTTGGCTTGTGATTCAGTGACTAGGAAGTCCAAAATAGAGATGCTGCATGGGTGAGGACCTTCTTATTATGTCATCCATGGTACAAAGGGGGAGGATGAAGAAGAAAAGGGAGGGATGGAGAGAGAGAGAGGGGCCCAGTAATATTAACTTGATTTTATTGAAGAAAAATTTATATATAATTAAATTACAATTTGATACAATTTGATAAATGTTTACTCAGGTACTAATTACCACCAGAGGCATTCTGTTTCACTAGGCTCTTTATGGAGAATGAGGGGATTTTGTTTGCAAGGACTCAGGAGGTATCACATATGGTAGTTACTTTGTGGGGTCATGTTCTCAATTAGTTACACATTTGGGTAGACTTCTAGAGATGAATACTGTCCATTTGCCGAGTGTGTTTTTGCTGTCACTATCCTATCCTGGCGGCATCTCTACAACACTTGGGGTCTGTTCTGGGTCTACCACTGTCCATGGTGAGTGAACTTGATCTATCTTGGTTCTAGGTCTTTCACCTCTGTGTTGTCTGTTTTTTCATCAGTAAAACAAGGGAACTCAATTTGATAATTCCTGTCTCTGACACACTTTGTTTCTCATGATAAGAAAACTGAATTATTTTATTTGAATGTGAATACCCTAAGTGTAAATGGAGAGCTATCATCTATCAATATTGCTTCTCTGAGAAGGGACTGTACTTGTTAATGAACAAGGTAGAATCCAATTGAGTGCCTTTGTAGTGTTATTCCTGCCCCTGATGTCAGTGTGGAATGTATCTTGATTATATTCTTAGTGATCTTGGTGTTAGTTAGGTAAATAGGCTTCTAGCTACATATGTTTGTCTTGCAGTTATCTTTTTATAATGGTTGCTTTTATTGGTTCATGTTAGAGAAAAGAAAACCTTATCTCTGCTGTTCAGGCCTGTAAACCTTTCTCAAAGGCAGACAAAGAAATGTATTGTTAATTGTAGGGAATGCTGGGCTGGCAGGCATTGTTTACTGTGAGTACCCAAGTTTGATTAACATTAAGTGTTGTATTACAGATACAGCCTGGCTTAAGATAAAATGAAATTAATCACAGCGTTTAGTGTTATAGGCGATTCCTGATTTACAGATGGCCTGCATCTGGCTGTTAATACGAAACTTCCAACTTGGGAAACTTTTACTTAGAGAAAAAACTGTAAGCAGTGTTGTTGAAAGGCCTATTTAACACACAAGTACCTAAAGTATGACACTAATAGAATTATGGAACCTGTCATTTTAACTAGATTATCTATTTTTAACCGGATTTCTAAAGCAGGAAGTACTGGCATGCAGATTTAGAACATTTGTTTTGCAAACGTATTTTGACTTCCTGAACTGGGTGTGGTGGCACACATTTCTAATCCCAGCTACTCAGGAGGCTGCGTTGTGAGCATTGCAAGTTCAAGGCCAGCCTGAGTGATTTAGTTAAGACTTATCTGAAAATAAAAATGGACTAGGGTGTAGCTCAGTGGCAGATTGCTTGCATAACATGTGTAAGTTCCTGGAGTTGAACTGGGCATGGTGGAGCACACGTGTCATCCTACAACTAGGGAGGCAGGAGAATTGCTACGAGTTTGAACCCTTAACCTGAGCTGCATAGTGAGACTTTGTCTCAAAAAGAAAAGAAAAGTTAAATTCCAGTACCACCAAACGAGACTTCCTAATACGTGCCAAACACTGGCGATAGATTTATGGTGGGGATGATTCAGTAAACAAATAATCATAAAAACAGTAAGGTTTTAAAAAGAAATTATGAAGTATATGAGGATCAGCTAATTATAAGATACTTGAGAGTACAGGGGATCACCTAACTGGCTGGGATGGGGGCTCTTCTAAAGGAGTCATTGTGCGAATCAAGAAGAGTGAATAGAAATTAATGAGGTAAAAAGGAATGAAGTGGGGAGAGCATTTCAGGCAAAGGAGATAGCGTGAATAAGTGTATAGGGTAAGAAACAACAATTTTGGTATTATTAGGGTAAAACAAGAACTAGTTAAAAAGAAAAAACAGCAGAAAAGAGAAGTAGGGACCTAGTTATGGTGAATCGTAAATGTCCCGTTTAGAAATATGAGTGATTTCCATGACGAGTTTCCTGAGCTGGTCAGGTCAGGTTTTTAGGTGCTGATCTTTATGTCCTCAAGCCAGCCTTCCTCAAGGAAGGCTGGCTTGAGGACATAAAGATCAGCACCCCGTGGGGCGGGGGGTGGGGAGCGGGGTGTGGGGAATGGAACCTTGGTTCTTGGACCTGGTAGGCAAAGGGATAGCAGCTTTTATCAGGTTGTTAAAGTCAGCTGTTTGAGAAATCATGAAGACCCAGGATTTAAGTGATCAGAATAAGAAGAGAGAAGACAGTAGGTAAATATTTAGGACCTAAATTAGTTAGATCAGAGAAATAATTAGATTTGAGGGATAAAGAAGAGGGTGGAATTCAGACTTAATGCTTTTGTTGACCAAGTAGGGAATACCAGAAAAAGAGGCAGTTGGACTTGTTACAGGTTTGTACAAGGACACCACCAATGCATCTCCTTTTTTAAAAATTTTTTTAAACTATGGAATATATGTTGGAAAACTTGCAACAGAACTTTACTCCTAAGGAATAGCGTTTATACATATTTTAGGCTTCTGTTAACACTCTGATGAAGTTGTATAGTGTGACTAATCGCCACGTTGGTTTACATTAATTTTTTAAAATCGGATATTGTGGGAAACTGTTTCACCAGCATTGTAAAAATAAAAAGTATTTTGTCTTTAAAAAGAAGAAGCAAGCCGGGCGTGGTGGCGCATGCCTTTAATCCCAGCACTCCCGAGGCTGAGGTAGGTGGAGTGTTGTGAGTTCGAGGCTGGCTTGGGCTACAACGCTAGCGCAAGGCCGACCTGAGCGTCATAGTGCGACCCTGCCTCAAAAATCCAGGGCCGGGAGTTTGGCTTAGTGGCTTAAGCGCCTGCCCTGGCAGGCGTGAGGTTGTGAGTTCAATCCCCGGTGCCGCAAAAAAAAAAATAAAATAAAAAAATAAAATAAAAAGAAGAAGCAGCAATTTGGCATTAGATGAGTTGAATTTGTGGTGATTATGAAGATGGCTAACATACAGTTGGCATATCTCTGAGATACATGGAAAGTTAGAACTCTAGAGGTCAGGATTTGGGGGACCTTAGCACACAGGTGACTTTTGAAACTCTGGAATAAACTAAAAACAATTTTTTTTTTAAATTTATTTTCAGGGATGAGCTGGGCATATTTTTGGATAAGTGCTTACTTTAGTTTCTTGGTTTCTTTTTTTTTTTTAATTTTATTAATAATAAAAGACAAGGCAGAAGAGAACCCCCCATACTTGCTACATTGCCCACTGTAAAGAGATGCTTGGGTTGCTGACCAGAGGCCTGGCCAAATCTACATAACAAAAGTTGGTTGATGTTCCTTGGTTGTTATCTAACAAAAGTTGGTTGGTGTTCCTTGGTTGCTATCAATCCAGCCAGAGCTCTGAAACAGCAGGTTGCTGGGTGGGGGGGAGGAGGAGGAGTGTTGTCCCAAGCGCCGGTGCCGCTCGGGCCGGGTGGGGGCCCCTCGAGGGGCCCTTCTCGTTCTCCTCTAAGGTCCTGGGCTCAGGACCCCAGAGGTCAGTTGATTTCTTTTTTTAATTGGACATTTACCTGTTAAGGACACTCATCCCTTATCCCATATATGCTGGATGGATTGTGAGCACTGACTATTGGCAGTGTAGCTCATTTATCTGTTCACTCATTCAGCAAATGTTCATTACATATTTAGTATGTGCCTAGATTTTTCAGCAGCTATATACAGCTGTCAGAACTATCCTCTCTTTCTTCTAGAAAGTTGCAATCACAATGATCAAATTCTTTGTATTTTAAAATTTTCTATTATCTGATTAATAAGGTTGTTTTAAGGAGTGAACAGTTATGATAGACTCATGCTATTAACAGGGACTGCTGTTTGCTAAAGACAAAAAGGATGGATCTTACTTACTCTGAGGTAGTTCTTTACCCTGTTTGCTACAACACAGAATCTTACTTGTTCAGGGTAAACTGTGAAGAACAGTATACAAAAAGGAACATGATCAGATGGTTTTCTCCTGGGAATAAACGTCTATGCCAAATGAGGTGAATTGTGCTGCCATTATATTTAATAAAAGTATAGTTATGGCTATTAATTTCAAGCTTATACTTTGCCTTGTTTCAGAACCTAGTCCAGTTAATATTATGATTGTTTTGTTCCTGTTATTTAGGATTAGAGACAGTTGTGGTTTTTTGTCTTTGGTTGGTGCTGATAAAAGTCATTTTATGACTTTCATATTTTTGTTCCCTATGTCCTGGGGTAGGAACTGCAAAGCAAGTGTGGTACAATAATTATGTATCTTTAATTCTTGTTCTATATGTGATGTGCCAATTAACTGAAATAAATTTAACCTGTGAAAAAAACTGTTCCTATAAAAGGGAAAAGCAAATCTAGAATACATGTAAAACATGAACATAAATTCAAAAGTAACTAAATTCTGCAGAAATACAGATATTTCAGAAATTGCCTCTGTGCAGTTGTTTTGTTGATCGTATTATTTCTTTGAATTTGGCCTTTAAAACACAGTTTAACTAAAATGAACCTTGTAGCATTGATTTGGCTATCTGATTTTATTGCTGATAACTTAAACGTGAAGCATCCAACTCCTGCCAGTTCTGCTGTTTCTATGGTAACCAAAGGGTGCAAACCCAGCAGTATCACTTTCTTTCACAGCTGGCATTTTGTGTTCCCAGTAAGAAGATGAGTTTTAGTAAAGCACAGTGTATGTTAACTGGGATGGAACTAGGTCAGAACAATTTTGGTATCTTTTTTTCATCCTTTGTTTTGTTTGTGCATTATCGGGTGTGTGTGTGTACTAGTTTTCTTTTTTTAAAATGCGTATACTTTCACTGAAATTAATCACCACTTAAGTTAGTCTTTTGAAAATTAAGGATAATATCTATCAGTGCAGTTCAGTGTGGGATCTTGAGAACTGGATGGTGTTACTCTGAGTCTTGTCCTTTACCTTTCAGACTCTTGATTATGTCCAGTAAAAAAAATGAAGTTATTGATGTGAAAATGCTTTGAAAAGTTAAACATATTTAAATGATGAGTAGTATTTTATTTTGTTGTTACTGCTGTTTTGAAGCACCAAGTTATCTTGTGACATGAACATTTATTTACTTGCTCTGAAGGGGACAGGTAATCTCAGTTAAGGGAGACACACTTAAAAATGATTCCCCTGTGCAATTCTAGGTCTTAACTTGTCTACTGGAACCCTTCACTGTGGATATGGCCCAGGCTGAGTTTCTTTCTCAGACTGCACAAAAAACTCATTGACCATTGTTCTCCTGAACGGTGCTGCTGCCTCTGCCTTCATCTCAGCTTCTGCATGGAAACCTCATGCTTAGCGCTTCTATGGCTTAAAGTATGGTATTTCAGAGGACTTCAGTGCTACCTAGGCCCTCTCTTCTCTCTTTTATCTGCATTTCATTGTGGGGCTCATATTCTGTGTTTAAACATAGCACAGCTGCAAGAGCATCTAACAAAGTGATACAAATCCACTTTCTGTATTTCTTTTTTCAACAGTTCATAATCTCTTTTCATTTCTTATTTAAAGAAATTTTTTTCTTCTCATATTTTATTGTTTTATTCTATCTTTAAGCTTATACTTTAGGGCTTACAAATAGTATAATAAATGGCATGTAAGATGATTCATTTGAAAATTTTACAGAATTTTAAAAACGATGTCTCCTGTAGATCCTGCTCTAAGGCCTTCACAATTTTGCACTATAATCTGCCTTTACCTTCTTTCCACTAATCTGAGCCACATTTACTGAGTCTGGTTTCTGTAAATGTGTAGTGATTATTTTTATTGAGTCACGAATGACCTTCTGATTGTCCATTTAATTGCATCTTCTTGACTTTTCATTCTATTGCAGCTAGTGACTACTCTTGCCCTCTAGAATTCTGCTATGCATGCTTGTTGTTTTTCTTAGTTATTTTTCTGTCCTTGCTGAGACAAAATACCTGACACTCAAGGTTGAAGGGGGAAAGGTTTACTTAGCTCACAGTTTGTTGAGGTTTTAGTCCATAATCAGCTGGTTACATGGCAGGGTGGCACAGCAGAGGAGAAACAGTTTGTGGTAGGCAGAAAGTAGCAAAGCAACAGGGAATAACTATAGCTGTTTCTATCCCTTATATCTTATCCAGGCTACATAGGGTGGGTAGCACTCACACCCTTAATCTTGGTGTTCTTGATTCTAGCAGTGCACCATGAATCAAGCCCAGTGTCACATGCTGTAGATCCAGCCACCTCTGAGAAAGCTCCACTCATGACTGCATAAGGCTTTAGGGGACATCCAGACACAAGCCATAACATTGTTACTGGGGTTTAAACTTAGGGCCTCACACATGCTACGCAAGCACCCTCAGTGAGCTACTACATCCCAAGGCCTTTTCAAAAACTTGATTTTGAGATAAGGTCTTGCAAAGTCACCAGTCTAGCCTCAAACTCGTCATCCTTCTGTGTCAGCCTCCCCAGTAGCTGGAATTATAGGCATCCACCACTTTACTTGGTGCTGCATTGGTTTTCTTTCCTTTCGTGTTCCTCACAGGCTGTTTCATTGACTTTTCCACCTCTACTCTCCCTTTCTTCCCTTACCATTATTTATTTTTAATTACGTTTTTAAAAATACCATTTCTATCAAACATTATAGAAATATTTAACGTAATAGAAAACGACAGTCCCTCCAAATTCTGCTGTCAGAGATTGGGCAGGAGAACCACCCCCCGCCACATATTGTATAATTGTTTAAAAGTTACGGGTAAGAGGGAAAGATAATAGTACAAGATGGGGCTAGGTAATTCCAGTCATGTAAAGCCTAAAGTCACCCTGTGATTGATACCCGCATGCACCCCCTTTGCTGTACCACTCTATGGATTCTACTACTTTCTCTTCTCACGTTGACTTCAGCCCCCTTTCTCCACTTGGCCAGTCCTCTGACTAGCCAAGATTTTCCCATTGCTTCAAATGCCACGACCTTGCTTTTGCCCATCTACAAACCTTGTGGAAGCCCTCACCAATTCCCAGAGCACAGGCTAGACATGTTTAGGAACCTGCTAGGCTCTGGTTACTAAGGTGACTTGTGCTTAAATCAGAATCATTTGAAAGAGCAAGCAAGCCCTTCTCTGGGGTTCCTCTTTCTGGTCTTCACCATTGTATCATTCTGTCCTTCCTGACCCCCAGTTCTTAGCCTTTTCTCCAGCTCACCGGGCACTTTTTTTTCTTGGTCTTTTATTTCCCTTTTTTTTGGTACTGGGGATCCAACTCATGACCTTGCACTTGCCAGGCAGGTGCTTAAGCCCCTGAGCTAAATCTCTGGCCTTTTTTTGGGGGGGGGGGCTCTTTTTGAGACAGTGTCTCACTGTGCAGTTCAGGCTGGCCTTGAGCTCACTTTGTAGCCCCAGCTGGTCTTGAACTCATAACCTCCTGCCTCAGCCTCCTGAGTGCTGGGATCAGAGGCATATGCCACTATGCCTGACAAAATTATTTTTTCCCAGCTTCATCACCTTCTGAGGTAGTTTTGTGAGTTTTTTTTTTTAAACTGGTGGCTCGAACTTGGGACTTTGCACTTGCCAGGTAGGCACTTGTGCCACTGACCTAAATCCCCTGCCACGTACATTTTTGCCTCTGGCCTTACAATTTACTCTTTTTCTGCCTGGCTTCTCTTACATACCTGACTGTCTCACTTCCCGTCTTACCCTAAACGTTACCTTCCCCAGAAAGACTTCTCAGAAGAATCTAAAATAATGCTTAAAGAATGTTGAAGATAATACCTTTCCAGCCCACTCAAAACAATGGTCTATCCCCATTCCTGTATGCTTTGTCTTTAGGTTTTGTTTTATTTTTTGTCTTTTTGAGACAGGGTTTCCCTATGCGGTTCAGGCTGACCTTGAACTCACTTTGTAGCTCAGGCTGGCCTCAAAGGTGCAGTAATTCTCCTGCCTCAGCCTCCCAAGTACTGGGATTATAGTATCTTCTTAATATATACATATAAAAACAATATTTGAAAGATTACCAGTTGCATGCTTCTATTTGTTTCCTCCCATCCTGCTCCCATGCCGCCTACCAAGAGGTGACAGATCCTAGCTTTTGAATTAGTTATTCTCTCTTATTTAAAAATAAGCTCATTTTAGCTGGATATGGTGGTTCACACCTGTAATCCCAGCTTTGGTGAGGCCAAGGTAGGAGGTAGCCTGGGCTACATAGCAAGTTTGAAGCCAACCTAAACTACATAGTGAGACTATCACCAAAAAAAAGAAAAAAAATTTATTTCATTTGTATTTGTGCCAAAATAGTATATTTAGCTTTGCTTGATTTTTGGCCTTATGAAAATGGTATCTTTTTTGTATACAGTCTTCTAAAACTTGGTTAGTTGTTTTTTTTTTTTTTTTAACTCAACATAGTGCTTCCAAGATCTGATTGTATTTTACATTTATTTGCAATTCAGTGATTACTGGGTATGTTGGTGCGCTTCTGTAATCCCAGCACTAGGGAGCCTGAGGCAGGAGGATCGCTGTGAGTTTGAGGCTATCCTGGACTACATAGTGAGTTTGAGGCCAGTCTGCATAACACAGTGAGACCCTGTCTCAAAACAAAAACAAAACACACACACAAAAAAACCCAATTCAGTAATTTTTCGCTGCTGTTTTAAAGTTTGTTGTGTTATCAGGTAGCTTTGCTTCTCAAAAGTGGCTCACCAACTAAGCATTACCAGGTTAGGGGTTGCTTGTCTCTCCTTCCAGAGTTGGATTCCTCTCAACGAAAGAATTAAATGAAATGAGCAAAAAATAGTGGCAGTTTATTAGAGAAAGCAAAAGTGAACGGTGGGAGAGAAACTGGTTCTGAACAGCAAGCTTGGGCAGAGTAGATAGAAAAAGAGGGTAAGAGCAAAGATAAAATACACGCCGAGTCTGGGTGTGTTCTGTTGTGGGAAACTAAGATAGCAGAGTCTTTACGGCATTGATGTTTCCTTTTATACTATCTAAATCTATAGGAAGCCCGCGAGAACGTCTCCAGCTGGGTCATGAGAGAGAGGCGGGCTGGGATCCCACTCATCAGATGACTTCAGGTCTAGGCCATCCTACAGAAAACCTGCTGGAGGTCTCGCGAGAACTTCACACACACAGCTTTCGGAACTGTTCTGTGCAGGTCACACCTACTTCCCCAGCCCGTTTTGGCCGTGCCCTAATCTCCTGACTCAGTTGTGTGACTCTACCACAGAGTTTTTAGAAATTACAGACCGTGCTGTTACAAATATTTTTTTGGACTAGACACAGTGTCCATGTGATCCCAGCACTGTAGGAAGCTGAGGCAGGAAGACCACAACTTTCAGCCCAACCTGGGCAGTTTAGTCATTTAATGGGTCCCTGTTTGAAAATGTCAAAAAACTGTCAAACATAGTTCAGTGTGAAGGCCCTGAGTTCAGTCTCCACTACTGGGGAAAAAAAAAATCCCTGTTTTATCTAAAAAGAATTGGTCAAAGAGTATGCAGTTGTTCACTTTTATAGCATTGTACCAAAGTTTTTCCAAAGTTGTTTCAATTTGTTCAACAGAAATGTATCAGAGTCCTCACCCACTTCCTGCTCATCAGTTCTTAATTTTTAACTAATTTAGTAGCTATGAAATGGTATTCTCACTGTGAGCTTACCTTGCATTTCTCTTTATCGACTTTAGGATGAGCATCTTTTCATATGGTTATTGGTTAATGTACTTCTGCTTTAGTTCAAGTGGACCTTTTTATGTCTTCTGTTTGGTTGCCTGTCCTCTGCTCCCCTCGCCTTTTCTTTCTTCTCCTCTCCCTTCTTTTGTACCAAGGATCAAATCCAGGGCTTTCCCACTGAACTGCGTCCTCACCCTTTTTAATTTTTCGTCTAGGGACAGGGTCTCACTGAGTTGCCCAGGATGGGCCTCATCTGGGATTATAGGTGTGCACCACCGCCTCTGGCTATTTGGTTGTTTTTCATTTTCATTTGTAACAATTCTTTCATCTGGATACTAAATCTTTGTTGCTTGTATGTATTACAAACACATCTGTCAATTTGTACTTTGATTCTAGATTTTTTTTTTGTACTGGGGATCGAACTCACGACCTTGTGCATGCCAGGCAGGCACTTGTGCTGCTGAACTAAGTTCCCGGCCTGATTCTAGATTGTTAAATTTTTTTATGAGTAAAATTTATTTTAACAAAGCTAAATTTCTCTGTTCTTTTTGATAGAGTTTTGGGTACTTAAGACAATTTTTCCTACTTTAGTATCACAAGGATACTGTTTTTCCCCGTTTTAAAAGTTCTGCTTTTTATCTAGATCTTTAATTTACCTGAATTTGGTATATGTATGGTGTAAGATGAAGGTCCGTTTTATTTATCTTTTCCACATTTGGGTAACCTGTTGTTTGCCAACACCAATTTCTGAGTTCTTCCTTCCTCTGCTGTCTCAGGTTTCTCTCGTGTAGGATCATGTTTGCATCTAGGTTATTTGCGCTGTCTCACTGATCAGTGTTTTCCTGGGCCTCTAGCACAGTGTTAGTGACACTACAACAAGTTCTGGTGCTGTGTTTGGAGCCAGATTCCTGTCCCCACCCGTGTGCCCCAGCGTGCTCTTCACGGTCTTCACTCCTCCACGTGCATCAGAGAACCAGCTTCTCAAATGACAGGCGCACAGCGCACACACAGATATTGTAGATTTTGACTGAAATTATATTGAATTTACAGATAAGTATGAGTAGAATTGAAGTCTTTATTAAAATACTGAGTTTTCTTATCTATAAGTGTGGGTACTTTATTTAGGTTTGTTTCCTCCCCTTTCCATGGGCTTACTGTGGTCTTCAGGCTGGCCTTGAACTTGGGGTTTTCTCCCTGCCCCAGCCTCCTGAGTGCTGGGATTACAGGCATTTGCCGCCATAGCTGGCAGGACTTCCTAATGTCATTTAAAAAAAGTTTCTGTGGTGTGCCTTATGCAAATTGTGTGCATCCTTTAATATACTTCTTACTTGGCATTGTCTGAGTATTGTTGCTACGGAAGTATTGGCTTTGAAAAATGATGTATCGCTTGGCTTGGCAGCACGTGCCTGTAATGCCAGCACTTGGGAGACTGAAGCAGGATTGCAAATTCCAGGCCAACCTGGGTGACTTAGTGAGACATAGAATTAAAATCTTTTTTAAAGATCGAGACCTTGGATTTAATTCCCAATATTGCAGAGGGAGAGAAGGAGAGAGCAAAGGAGGAAGTGAGGAAGAAAGGAATTATATTTTCTATGTCTTGCTCGCTCTCTCTCTTTTTTTGCTGGCATATATAATTACATTGACTTTTTTACATTATTCAGTTAGCAAGACATCACACTAAATAAACCCTTTTAGTATGGCTCATATTTTATCTTAAATACTTGGGTTTTCTATATAGATAATTATAGTATATTTTATGCAAATAAACAGTTTTATTTCTGCCTTTCTAATCCATGTGCCTTTAATAATTGTTTCATAGCATTGAATTTACAGTGCTTGATTTTCTAAGTAATGATGGTGGACTTCCTTGCGTTAATCTTGATTTTAAAGGGAATACTTGCCAGACATTTTGGCACATGCCTGTAATTCCAGCACTGTGGGAGATTGAGGCACGATCGCCTGGGCAATTTAGAGACGTAGCAACACTTTCTCAAAATAAAAAATGAGAAAGGGATGGGAATACACTTCAGGGCATAGGCTCTGGATTCAGTCCCTAGTGTGTGCAGGGGTGGGTGTGGGGAAACTTGTAATGTTTCCTTCTTAGTGTTTGGTATATTCTCTCTGTTAGTTTTTTTTTTTTTTTTTTCCAATCTGACTTGCTGAGAATGTTTATTGTGAATGGATATTAAATTTTACCTGCCTTTTCAACAACTTCCAAAATGATTGTCTTGTGACTTCTTTTTTTTTTTTTTTCCATCTGGTATTATGGTGATTTTTTTCACGTTGGGCCATCTTGGTATTCCTGTTCCTGGATTTTACTTTGTGTTTTGTTTTGTTTGTTGTTGTTGTTGTTTTGGGTACAGTGTTTCACTCTGCAGCACAGGCTGGCCTTGAATTCACCGTGTACCTCAGGCTGACCTCGAAGTCACAGTGTCCCCCTGCCTCAGCATGCTGGAATTACAGGCATGCGCCACCACACCTGGCACTCTACTGATATTTTGTTTAGTATTTTTGCATCTATGGTTAGAGTGAGTCTGATCTGAAATTTTTCTTTTTCATGGTTTGTCTGGTTTTGCTGCCAACATTAAACTAGCCTCTTAGAATTGTATTTGGGGCATTACCTGTGTTTCTGTACTCTGAAAATACACTGTTTTTGAAAAATTTGGATAACTTGCCTCCAAGACTATCTGGGATTGGTAATTTCTCAGCAGTAAGATTTTTAAATATAGTTTCATCTTATTTAGCATTTCTTAGTTCATCAGATTTTCTAATTAATTTTGAATCAGTGTTTATATTACATTTTCTTGACATTAATAGATATAAAATTTTATGCTTTTTTCAAATTAATAGCTATAAAGTTCTTGATAAGGTTGTTTATCTTTCTGTCCTCCCCTGATCTGTAGTTGTGCTTCTTTTTGTTACTTGTAATATGATTTTATCTGTACCTTTTCTTGTCTTGCTCCAGTTGTCCCTAAAAGCTCCATAACACCTCTCTGATGCATAAATTTCTACCCTTATGTTTATCTTTTTGTTTGTTTGTTCTGTTGGGGTTTTTGTTTGTCTATTTGTTTGTTTTTTCTTATGCTTAACTTTGGCATGTAATTCGTTATTTCTGTCATTTCTTTTTTCTTAACATAAATATTTAAGACTATAAAGTTCCTTTTAAATATTGTGTGTCACAGGTTTTGAAAGTACTTTAAGATTTAAGTTATGACTATTTTTTGTTTTTTTTTAATTTTGTTTTGTTTTTCTTTTTACCTCTGAGTGCCTTAAAAATATTTTAAAATTTCCAAATAAATGAAGTTTTACATTTTTACTTTGGGAATTGACTTCTAACTTAATTGTATTGTGGTCAGAGAACATAATCTGTGGAATAACTTCTCTTGAGACTTATTAATGCAATATTAACTTTTGTAAATAGGCCATGTGTGCCTGAGAAACGTGTATTCTGTACTTACTGGGTAAAAAGTTGTGTGTATATTCACTTGCTCATCCTTGTTAATGACGTTCTTTGGATAGTCAACATTTTTACTAATCTTTTATCTTTTTGTGGTATCAGTAATTGAGAAAAGTATGCTATTGTTCTTTTTCTGTCCTGAGGTTATATCTAGTTAGGCTTTCTGTGTATACAAAGTATATAGCAAGTTAAGAATTGTTGTCTTTTTCTGATAAATTGAAACTTGTATCATTATATAGTGACCTTTTGTGGTCCTAATAATGCTTTTGTTTTCAAAACTATTATGTCTCACACTTTTACAGTTGATCTGTTTTCCTTTAGCAGTTTGCCTAACTTATAGTTTTTATGGTCCTTGTGTTCAGGTGGCTTCTTGTCAATATCATGTAAATGAATTTTGTTTTTAATCCAGTATGGAAATATCTGCCTTTTCACTAGAAAATTCATTGTTCACCTCGAAGGTTTTCTTCCAGACTTTGATTTGTTTCTACTTGTGGTCTCTAGTTTTGGCCCCCTTGAAGGTTTTGGAGCTTATGTAGGAAGCTGTTAGCTTCCCCACTTTGTTTGGTGGCTCAGGGTTTAGTGTTCCTGCTGACTTGTGTGACTGGCGTCAGCTCTCCAGCCCATTCTGTCTTTCCTTACCTCTTTAGCCACAAGGGTGCTCTATTTTGAGAAGGGGTGAAGGTTGTTGTGGATATCCTTGACCCTTGTGGTGTCAGTTTGGACAAATTTTTTAGGTAGTACATAGTTACTCTGTAAGGTTAAGGTTCCTTAGGGCACCTTTTCTTCCCAGCATTGGGGATTGAACCAAGGTCCTCCACACTGAGCTGCATCTCCCAGCCACGCGTTAGCCCTCATCAAAAACGGGGTCTTGCTAGGTTGTCTCGGCTGGACTCAAACCTGTGATCTTTCTGCCTCCGCCTCCTAGAGTGCTGGAATTACAGGTGTGCCCCACCCTTGGTGAAATCCTTGATCATTTTTCTTTTCTTAATCCTTTGACTACACCCAGTTAAAAGTCTTGTAAATTTTCTTCTCTAAAATGTTTCTCAGCTATCTATTTTCCTCTCCATTTCACTGTCACTTCATGTCCCATGCCATTACCTCCCCGTCCCTGGGAATCACACAACCCGTACTCTAAGGGTCAGATCATTGCACCTGGCATTTATGACTCCCCATCTAGGTTCATCCTGCCACCCTGCTGTTCAGGCAGACTGGGCCCTCAGCATTCCTGCGCCGAGGCTGCCCCGCCTGCCGTGTCCCTGCCCTTCCTCTGCTCTGCTCAGTCCTGCTTCGTTTTCAGGATCTGGCTCCTAGACACTGGCCCCACTCTCACCTCCTGAACCCCCCCTTACTGATGAAATGACTAGTTCATTAATCACTTCCTCCTTCAAACTATGTCTTAGTGATTGTTTTTGTTGAAACGCTTTTAAAAATTGGCAAATTTGAAAGGATCTTTAAAGTGGTCTAGTTTAATCTCTGAAGACTTCAGGCCTCTTATCTCATATATAGCACTAGCTTCTAATAGTCTGTAAAGCTTATATAAAACATGGTAAGCATTCAGAGAATAGGGACTTGATTTGCTATGCTTTTGTTTTTTCTCATAATGCTGAGTATGAGTCCTTGACCCTGGAAGATACTGAAATATATATTCATTAGTTGAATAAATGAATCCTGTATATGAAAAGCATACAAGTTTTTCTTCAAAGAGTTTATAATGGAGTCGCTTGTCTCTCCCAATACCCCTAAGCCATTCATCACAGTTTCTGGTTCTGTTTCCAAATATCTGCAGGTGAGGATGTCCACAAAAACGGTAGATACATTGTAGCCTACTCCTTTTCTTTACATAGCTGTGTATTAGTCTTGGTTTTTATTTTTCTACATCTTGTAATTATGTGGGAATTTTTTCAGTTTTGCATGTACAGTAGTTGACATATGAATTATAATGGAGTCTGTTGAATGTTGAGCATTATTTCCAATGATAGTTTAGAAATATTTAGCAAGGTCTCTGTCATTTGATTAAGTAGCGGCAGTTATGTTGTGGATTGAAATTTTATATTTTATATAAAAGTTTTCAACCACATAAACTTTGTTGTGGGCACTAAGTATATACCTTGTACAGATTTGACAATTATTATTTTTTTCTGTGGAGTGAATAGAAATAATACCTTTAATATGTAATTATTTGTATGACACACATAATTTTGGAAATAAGGTATGTATCCATGGCAAGGATGATTATATAAAGCTAGTGCTAACTTCTGGAATGTTAAATGCTTTATATAGAGAGAGTGTATAATATTTGATTTAAGTTTAGTTTTGATGAAAATACAGAAATGAAATTTGTATATTATAAGTGTTTCCATTTTAGAGCATGTCAAAAGAATAAGCATAGTAATTTGAATGCTCTATTTTTATTTCTAGAAACCAGCAAATATCCTAGTAATGGGAGAAGGTCCTGAGAGAGGGAGAGTCAAAATTGGTAGGTAATTATTCGTAAAATAATTGATTAAGAAACTAAAGTGACTGCAGATGTGATTACCCTTTTTAATACTCTTATTTAAGTAGTTAATTTTAAAATTACGTTCTCATAATTTTTTAGAAAAGTCGTAGATAGTATAGAAAACCCATAGCTCTTTTCCCAAAATTAGACTCTGTAATTCTAAGTTGAGGCATCTTGGAATTGATAAGACTACAAAAACATTCACTGCTGTGCAGTAGCCCAAGCATATGTGTATATCAAAGTCATCCTAAGTATAATTCCCTAAATCTTACTGTTTATCTTACTATTACCAAATCTTCTCTCCCTGAACACATCCTCCTGACCCTGACCTGCAATGCACAGGGACCCGTAGAGGTTCCACCCACTCCGCTACCCCAGCCTGCATGTCCTGTGCCAGGTGCTAACCTACCCTTTCTAAATGAGTATATATGTTTACGCTCTTTGTTGCCTATCTTTGTTTAAGACACCACAGGATATTTGCTTCAACCCTCGAGGTTCCAAAAGAAACCAGTGTCATATATATGTATGACATATTTTGGAGAGAAAATGAGCTAAGTAATGCTTTATTCTAACTTCTTTTAGTAGAAATTTCACTGATTGAACTGGACATGGTGTTGCACACCTATAATCTCATTACTCAGGAGGCCGAAGCAGGGGAATTGCAAGTTCAAGGCCAGCATGGAATATATAGTGACACTCTCAGAAAGAAAGAGGGAAGGAGGAAGTTACATTTCTAATTGTCAGTGCTTTATTAGAAGAATCTAAAAATTTTGTTTCATCGGCCTACTTTCTTCACTATTAAAATTCTCTATAATAGAGGTGATTTACAAACTTGACCTACTATAAATTCATGTTTTCCTATTTCAACTGAGCCTGCCCTGCTGCTTTTCTACTTTTTCAGTTACTTCCTTAGCCTAATTTCTGAAAAAGCTGTACTCAAACAACTTCCCCTTCACTAAATCTCTACTCTGAGCTTGCTAAGATTGAGCTTCATTCAAAAAATGTGATGTTAAGATGAGCATGGCGACACATGCCTGTGATCCCAGCACTCAGGAGGCTGAGGCAAGAGGATTGCTGTGAGTTGGAAGCCATCCCGAGCTACAATAGCAAGGTCCTGTCTCAAAAAACCAAAAATAAACAAAATGTGATGTTAATTAAGTACCCAGTAGCTGCTTTCTTTCTCTTCCCTTCACCTTCTTTCTCCACCACTCCTTACTTGTTCCTATTTTTATTTTATACTCACATTCTTTTTCTTACAACTGTTTATTGAGTAGCTACTTTTTGCCAGTGCAAGTGAAAAGGAAGTATATTCTCTCCCTTTGAGAGACAGTAAAATATAAACAGTATGATAGATGCTTTCATACTGCTGTATTTTGCATAATTACCTTTTAAAACTAGGTATCATAGATGAGGAAAGCTGGATTTAGAGAGGTTATAGCTTACTCAGTTTTTCAAAGCTAGAATTTGGATTCTTAGTCCTTAGAGTCCCTACAAACAAGGCTGCCTTGGTGATATCAGAGAGAACCGGTCTAGCTCCACAGACTATCACTTTGTCAACACAGCTCTGCCTTCGAAAGGGTCTCAGAGAGTGACTCTTCCCTTCCTAAGAGCTGCCTACTACTAGTGCCCTTGCTAACCTCGCAGCGTCCTCCTGCCCTACTGAAATTCTCTTGTCACAGCATTGCCATTTTTCCCATCTCAAGTTTCTCTTTTTCCTTTTAAACATGCATTTTTCTCTTCGCAATTTAACATAAATCTTATGTCCATCTTGATTTTCAGCATTTGTTTTCTTCCTCTTGTTCGTACTTCTGGAATACCCTCCATGTTCATCCTTTGGTTCCAGTTACATCTCACATCCAGTCCCATCTCCATACCAAGACCACTCTGTCAAAGAACAACTGTGAGCTCTATCTTACCAAATCTAGGAGACTATCTTGGTCTCCCGTGCTGTATACGACATTGTATAATTCTATTTTTCTACCTACAACTTTTGCTCTCACATCTGCATTTTATTCATTATTGCCTCTCACTCCTATTAACTTTTTGTTTCAAAACACTATACACTGAGTTGGGATACAGCCTCCTTTACTTCCTTAGGCAGTTGATAAATTGTGGTCTTAAAATTTTGTATTCTAGAATCTCGATCATCTAGTCTCTCACTCCAGCTGGATCTTTTCTGTGTGTGTACCATGAATCGAACTCAGAACCTCACGCTTGCCAGGCAGGTTCTGTGCCTCTGAGCTGTATCCCTGGCCCTCCAGCTCAGTTCTTTACGCATTACCCTGGCAACTTACTCTTCTTGTCCCAAATCAAATTCATTGTCATCTTGTATTCTGTCTTGTTTGTACCGCTCATTACCTTAATCCCATTCCCCCCAATCTAAATTCTTCTCTTTTTACTACTTCTCAACATAAAATTCTGTATCTGGTCAGGCCAGCTGTTACCTTATTGTTACGAGTTCTAGGATTGTAATTCCATCCAAAATTAGGGTCACAGTAAGAGTTAAAAATAAGCAGTAATTAGTAATACTGGTCTATGATCCATCAAGCAATTGATTAAATTGCTGATACATTTTGTTCTCATAGCACATGTTGGGGGCCAGGTGTGGTGATACACACCTATAATCGCCACACTCAAGAGGCTGAGGCTGGGCTATCTGGCCAGCCTCAACTATATAGTGAGATCCTGTGTCCAAAAAAAAAAAAAAGTAGAGTGCTTGCCTACTATATTCAAAACACTGGATTTATTTGATCCCCAGCACTGCAGAATTAGTAAATGAAAATCAGTGATGCTGATGTCTATACTTCATGCTTTAATACAGTCCTACTTTGGCTAAGGAAACCTACATAATCAAATGGAAACACATGGTACCCTTTTCTCTATCTGAGCCTTTCCTTCTCAACAAACCAAAGACTTTCCAGGGTTTCCCTAAAGCACCTACTCTCCTCCCTTTCTCCCTTTCTTTCCCCCTCCCTCCCCCTCTCTCCTCTGTCCTCTCTTTCTCCTCCCTTCTCTCTTTTTCTCTCTCCCTTCTTCTTCTCTCTCTCTCTCTCTGTCTCTCTGCATTTATAAATAATGATCCCACAGGGTTCAGCTCATG
The DNA here is from genome assembly GCA_004363535.1 of Dasyprocta punctata. Classification (NCBI taxonomy): domain Eukaryota; kingdom Metazoa; phylum Chordata; class Mammalia; order Rodentia; family Dasyproctidae; genus Dasyprocta; species Dasyprocta punctata. The sequence continues at coordinate 23,907 of RJWM01026833.1, forward strand.
TTCCACTTGCCATGTAGTCTACTTCCACAAGTGTTTGTAAAACATCATTTAAGATAATGCCTTGGAAAAGACAAATCCCACCCCACACACACAAGGGACTTAACGTTTAGTAGAAATCAGTAGCAGATCTCTTATTCTCACAGTGTTTGTCCCCGTGTTATGTTCAATCTACTCCGTGTGTTTGTTAAGCTCCTTAGGTGGTAGACCTTATGTGTGACTATTTTTCTTTCATTCCATACTGTCTTAACTAGCACCCCATCAGAATTCTGCTACCCCTGTTTAATTGAACAATTCGAGTCATATCTAATTTTAGAAAACCAACTACTGTAGTAATATTTAGGCTATTACCTTTTGTCTAAATTAGTAGTTATTTCAGAAGTGGTTTGAAGCTCCTTTAAAGTTCATACAACAGAAATGAATTGTTTTTAAAAATATTATTTTTTCTAGCCTTGATTTCATTTGACACTGAATAGATGTGGCTTAAAAGAAAGAAGTTAGAGAATAAGAGGGGAAATTACTGACTGTAGTGTTTTTAAAATGCTTTCGCTAGGTGTGATGACTCATGCCTTTAATTGCAGCTCTCAGGAGGCTGAGGCAGGCCAATGTTAAGTTCATGCCCAGTGGGCTGTACAGCAAACTCAAGGACAGACTGGACTACATAGTGAAATTCTCAGAAAAACGAAAGGGTTGGGAGAGTAAAAAGAATTGAGATTATGCACATGTACCAAGTTCCCTGATGATGTAATTATATACTGCAAACATGTACTAACAAAAATAAAATAAGTAGAATTACTTCCCAATGTGCTTGACAGTGGGGGAAAAGATCCCCTCCTAGTGGGTGAAACAGCATTCCATCTTACTTTGCTGTCAATAATAATCAACATCTGATTGTTTAATCTGATTAATCATAGCATATATAATTGGTTTCATATATTTAATGGCATACTTCACCATCAAGTATCTATTAAATATATAAGACAGTGCCTTGAATATTGTGTAATATTTTAGAATAACAGGTGTAATGTTGGTAAAACGATGGAATATTTTTGTTTGCTTTAGAGAACTCCATTTAAAAAAGAACAGGCACCAGCACAGATTTCCTTGGATAGCTTTTGCTTTTTAAGACCTGGATAATCCAAAGTACTCTCAGAAAGTCTTCTCAAATTATTTAAATTCTAAAGAAACAAAGTCACAGTAAATTAAAATTGTAATGCATTTTCTATCATATTTATTTTAGATTACATGATGCTCTAATCATCTAATCAGTCAGTTGAAGAGTTGATAGTCTAAAAGTGTATGCCTTTTATAGTTCTTTGGGACCTCTTATATGTGTTCAGAATGTGCTGTGTAATAAATTCCAAACTGTGGCGGTTTATTATTCTTGTGACTTTGCCTTTGGGCTTACGATTATCATGTGTAATTAGTTGGATGTCAGATCAGTAGTTAAGAGGTTAAGACTGAGCTCCTACATAATACCATTCTTATATGACTACTGACTTAATGTCCCTGTAAGCATGGGCAAGTCATTTGACTGCTTTAGACCCGAGGCATTTCATCTAATAAATGAGGAACAAAATGAAAAAGTGTGTTCTTATAAAGATTAAGTGAAGTGATTTATGATGTATATGAAAGGTATTTGTAAACTGTAGAGTGCTTTATAATTGCTTATGAAATTTCAAGAAAATCGGTTTGTATGCCTTAATATAGTTTAAACATTCTTACTAGTTTTATATACCCCAATGTTTAAATTAATTACCTTTGATTTAGGCTTTTGTTAAATACTGAATTAAAAAACTTATTTCTTGTGTGTCCTATGTATATTCTTGGAAATACATGTGATGTACTAGTTACCTTTCAGTACTGACTCTCTGGGTGGGGTGGGGGAGTTCCAGTCTGTGGCATTTGTTGTTCACTGTGATGTGAATGCACTCACCGTAGCCAGTCCCAGGTTGCCAGTTTGCTCTCAGCAAGTGCAGAATCCGTGAGGTGTGTGAGTCTGCTCTGGTGAGTTTGCAGGAGCTGGCACTAGCACATGCCTTGCTGAGGCGCCGTAAGTTCTTAGACGTACATGGTATACAGAAGCCATGTTAATTTTAGAAGGGTTTTAAAACTAATTTTTTATTTTAAAACATTGAAAATACTATAACTATCTGTGAAAGAAAGGAATTGTCGAGCATGGTGGTGCATGCCTGTAATGCCATCACTCAGGTGGCTGAGGCGGCAGGATCATTGTGACTTCAAGGCCAACCTGTGCCACACAGTGAGTTCAAGGCCAGCCTGAACTGCATAGGGAGACCCTGTCTTAATAAAAAAAAAAAAAAATAGCAAAGAAAGAAACAAAGGAATCTGCAGTCACACCTGTATTCTAAACCTGATTGAACCTATTATCTCTGAATCTTGAGCAAGTCGGAGTACCTGTGAGAGCCTCAGTTTCCTCCTCAGTGTAACAGGCGCAGTGGTAGGATCTACTCTGGGAGGCACGGGTAGAGGAAAATGAAGTAATGCCTACATAGTGCCTGGTATAACTTGACTTTTTTTTCTAAAGGAAAAATAACACTTTTATAAAATTAGGGGCTATTTTTGTCATTTTCACATGATTCTAATAGTATGTCAAACTGAGTTTTTTATATATATATATATATTTTTATTTTTTAGCTGACATGGGTTTTGCCAGATTATTCAATTCTCCTCTAAAGCCACTAGCGGATTTGGATCCTGTAGTTGTAACGTTTTGGTATCGGGCTCCAGAACTTCTGCTTGGTGCAAGGCATTATACAAAGGCCATTGGTAAGTTAGTCTAAAATGATTTACTATCTACCAAACTGCAGAATAAAATCACTGGATAAAAACTACTTTATATCTGTTTGTAAATTTCCTGTTGTCTTTTATGTTCCTAGATTTTATATTCTGGTAAATTTGGATTTTTAATTATATAGGAGAATGTGATTCCTTTAAAAGAAGAAAGCGTTTTCTTTCAGAGGATAGAGACATCTGATCCTGTTGGGTTGCTATGGAAACAGTAATGTAAATTTTATAACTTAACTTATTGATCAGAAGAACTGGAGATAGGTTGAAAAATGTTTTCTTCAGAAAAAGAAGAGCAGAAAACCAGAGGTAGTGAATCCAGTGTTGAAGAGAATTTCTATTTGGGGAAACTTAGTCACCTCCTTTCCTAGGCAAGAAATATGATTCATCTTTATCTCTTGCCATTAGTGTTATCAGAATGGCAGCTTCTCTATTACGGTAGGAAACAGTCTTTGTAGATTAGCTGTGCTCAGCTGCTTATCATTTTACCAAGGAGGGCAAGTAGGGTCAGAAAACCTGTCGTCAGCCAGGTGTGGTGAGATGTGCCTGTGACCATGCACTTCAGAGGCTGAGGCAAGGGGGTCCTTTAAGAGTTTGAGACCAGCCTGGGCAGAAGAACAAGACACTGTCTCCAAAAAATAAAGAAAAGTTGTTACAAGCACATTTTCTAGGCTTTAATATCTGCCTTGCAATAGAGGCTTCAGAGATTTTGCCCCCTGGTCACTGCAGGCTCCTCAGAGAACCCAGCTGGGATTACAGGCGTGTGCCCCCATGCCTGGCTCTACCCTTTGTTTTTACTCCCTTCAAAGAAGTCTTGAAGTTTGGAGATGACTCTGTTCTTCTGCTGACTTCTCAATTCACAGCTGGGTG
>RJWM01026834.1:0-27569 GCA_004363535.1 Dasyprocta punctata
ACATAACCACACATATAGTTTATACAGGTAAAAGTGCCATATTAATAGTTACCACAGTTTGCTTTTCCTAGGCTAGATTTATGCTATTGTTACTGATGATTGTACTACTTTAGCGAAAGTGACATAATTTTTTTTTTAATTTTATTTAAGCGAAGAAAAACAAAACAAACAAAAACTACAACAACAACAACAAAAAAAAACGACATATATAGTAAAAACAACAAGCAAAAGAGACAAGCAAACAACTAGCATAAATACACAACATTGCAGTTTTACAAAACCAGAAGATAGAAGCTTGACAATGGTTGCAATTTGCGCATCGTTATCTTTAAAATGGTTTCTTAAGTGACATAATTGTTCTAATCAGCTGTTCTTCCTGATATGCCAAGACTGAGACTGCCTATAGGTCATAAACAATACTATAGTCCAAAACCAAAAAACCAGGGGCTAAGCAAAATAGGCAGCAATTTCTCATTCCCAGTAAACTGAAGAGGCAGGATCTTGCAACAGACTCAAAACTCAAAAGCCAGCTACACCTGGAAGACATTTCTAAGAAGTAGTGATTTCCTGAGGATTCTAGCATTAAAGCTACCTGCCATAAGCAATTTACAAGCATCAACACAGGAATATATATATATATATAGTCATACTTAAAATGCAACCCCAGACTTCCAGCTCACCAAAGGCAAACCCAGGGGCAATGAGGTGAAACAATGAGGTGGAACAATTTGAAAGCCACCCACCTGGACTCTCTGAAACGGTAACAGCACAAGTAACAAAGCAGATGAATGAGACTCCAGAAAAAATCAAATCAGAAATAATTTCTCAGTAAGTACAGAAACAATGACCATAATGAAAGACACACTTAGTGACACCAGAGCAGAGACAGATTTTTAAAAAAATAGAGGAAAATGATGGAAACCATGAACATCCAACACAGGAATGAAATGAAATCCATGAAACAGATTCAAATGGATATCCAGAAGGTCAAAAATTACAGTGAAAGTATATGCAGCAGAATGAGCCAGTGTGAGGACAGAATATCAACCATAGAAGACAGGATGGCAATTAGCATTCATGAAAAGAAAGATTTCTTTAAAATAGCAAGGGACTACAAGAAATCAATCCAGCAGCTGGTAGATGATGCAAAGAAAAATAACATAAGATTGATTAGAGTTGATGAAAAAACCAGGAGAGAGCACAAATGATATTTAAAAAACTGTTCACTGAAGTCATAGCAGAAAACTTCCCAAACAGGGAAAAAGAATCTGACATACAGATAAGTAAGACATATAGAACCCAATTAGCAATGACCAAAAACCATCTATACCAGGGAGTAATAGTCAAGATTCCAGAAATTCAACAGAACAGAATAGTTAAAGCTGTTAGAGAAAAGCAACAAATCACCTACAAAGGAAAGCTCATCAGAATCACAGTAGATTCCTCAACACAAACCCTCAAGTCAAGGAGAGTTTGGAGTGAAGTATTTCAAGCCCTAAAACAAAACCTCCAACCCAGATTGACATACCCTACAAAACTATCTTTCAAAACTGATGGAGAAATAAGATACTTCCATGACAAAGAACACTTAAAGAAATTAATGATTACCAAACCAGCATTCCAAAATGCTCTGAAGGACACTGCAGAAAGAGATGACAAGGACTACAACTCCATAAACTCCCAACAGAATGAATGTACCAGGTAAAGCAAGTAATTAAATGCAGGAGTGTCTTAGTTACTTTTTGCTCGTTTTCGAGACAAAATACCTGACGCCCAAAGCTAGGGAAGGAAAGGTTTATTCTTATAGTTTTTTGGGAGTTTTAGTCTATACTTAAGTTGGCTCTAAGATAGCGTGGCCTGGCGGGCCTGCTGTTCATGGCGGCTGCAAGCTGCAAGCCGTGCTGGCGAGAGAGAGAGAGAGAGAGAGAGAGAGAGAGAGAGGAAGAGACAGAAGCAGGGAAGAGGAAGACCCGCCTTTCCTTATACTGTATGTCAGCTCTACCCCTGGGCGGGCACAGCGCTCACATTGTCAATCAACAAACCAATAACAAACCAATAACTCAGCCCCATCAAAATTATATGAGGACTTGGGGGTACATAGCATACCCCATACAAGGAGGGAACAAAGGGAACCAACAACAGGAAAATAACATGACAAGGTTAAGTTAATACATATTAGTTTGCCAGGTATAGTAGCACATGCCTATAATCCCAGCACTCAGGAGGCTAAGGCAGGAGGATTGCCATGAGTTTAAGGCATGCCCGGACCACATAAGTGAGTTCAAGACCAGTCTGTATTATATAACAAGACACCCTATCTCCAAAACAAAAACAAAAACAAAACAATCAGTTACAACCATCAATGTAAATGGTCTCAATTTGCCAATCAAACGAAACAGACCAGCAACATGGATTAAGAATCAGGATTCAACAATATACTGCATACAAGAAACACATTTAATACAAAAAGAAATTCATAGACTGAAAGTCAAAGGATGGAAAACAATTCTCCATGCCAAAGGAACCTGGGAAACAAGAGGGGTAGCTACTTTATTTAAAGACTAATTGGATTTCAAGCCAAGACTGATTAAGAAAGAGAAAAAAGGTGACTACATCGTTGCAAAGCAAACAGTTCAAAATGAACAGATAACAATCATAAATACATATGGATCAAATACCAGTGCACTCAACTATATAAAACAAATATTAACAGACATGAAAAATAAAATAAACACTAATACAATCATAATGGGGGACCTTAATAACCCACTATCACAAACAGACAGATCAACTAGACAAAAAAAAAAAAATCAACAAAAAATATCAGAACTGAGCTGGGCGTGGTGGCGCACACCTTTAATCCCATCGCTCGGGAGGCTGACGCAGGAGGAATGTTGTGAGTTCAAGACCAGCCTGGGCTACAAAGTGAGTTCAAGGCCAGCCTGAACTGCATAGTGAGACCCCATCTCAAAAAATAGGGCTGGGGATTTAGTTCAGTGACCTAAGCACCTGCCTTGCAGGTGTGAGGTTGTGAGTTTGATCCCAGGTACCAAAAAAAAAAAAAAAAAAAAAAAAATTCTATATATATATATATATATATATATATATATACACATCAGAACTGAATCGAACTTTTAAACAAATGGACTTAGCAGATATCTACAGAGTGCCCTACCCCACAACATCAAATTCACATTATTCTTGGCTACACATGAGACATTCTCCAAAACAGACCACATATACGCTCACAGACAATGCTTAAGTAAATGCAAAGAAACTGAAATTATCCCACACACATGATCAGGCCATAGTGCAAGGACATTGGAAATCAACTGCAAAAGAAACCACAAGAGTTTCATATTTCACATGGAAATTAAATAATACCTCCTGAACAACCAATAGGTTACAGATAAAATTAAAGAAGAAATTAGTTTCTACAATTATACAATAATGCCAATACAACATATTGGAACTTACAGGATGCAATTAAAGAAGTTCTATGAGGGAAATGTATAGCAGTGAATTCCTGTATCAGGAAAATAGTGAGCTCAAATAAACAATCTAATACTGAGCCTCAACCTTCTACAAAAAGAGCAAGCCAAGTCCAATGCCTGTACAAATGAGGAAGTTATAAAGATCAGAGCAGAAAGTAATGCAATGGAGACTAAAAAAACAATACAAAGAACCAATGAATTGAAGAGTCGGTTCTTTGAAAATTTAAATAAAATCAACAAACCCTTAGCCAACCTTATGAAAAAAAGGAAAGACTCAAATCTATAAAATTAGGAATGAAAGGGGTGAAATCACAACACATCCTGCAGAAATGCAGAAGATCATCAGTACCTATTTGAAGAACCTGTGTTCTAATAAGATGGGAAAAACAGAAGAAATGGACAGATTCTTAGATACATATGAATTACCAAATCTGAATCAAGAAGATAGAAATATTCTAAGTAAACCAATATCAGTCAATAAAATTAAAGACATAACTAAAAACCCACCAACAAAGAAAAGCTCATGCCCTGACGGATTCACTGCTGAATTCTACAGAAATTCAGAGAAGACCTAATGCTGATATTTCTCAAATTATTTAATGAAACTGAAAAGGGAAGCAAGCATTATCCTGATACCAGAACCAAAGAAGAAAAGAAAGAGAACTACAGGTCAATCTCCCTAATGAACATAGATGCAAAAATTCTCAATAAGATACTGGCAAACAGAAAGAAGTAAACCATCAAGAAGATTATATGCTATGACCAGGGAAGATTCATCCAAGAGGATTTTTGCATCTATCCCAACAAACAATAGCATACTAACTGGACAAAACTGAAAGCTTTTACTCCGAAATTGGGAACAAGACAAGGATGTCCACTGTCACCATTCTTATTCAATTCAGTTCTGGAAACATTAGCCAGAGCAATTAGACAAGAGAAAGAAATAAAAGGAACAAAGATAGGAAATGAAAAAGTTAAATTATCATTATTTGCAGATGACATGACACTCTATATACAAGACCCCAAAAACTCCATCAAGACTTCTAGATTTAATAACAAAATTCAGTAGCTGGATACAAAGTCAACACTGAAAAACCAATAGCATTTCTGTACAAAAATAACAAACTCACTGAGAGAGAAGTTAGGGAAACAGTACCTTTCAAAATAGCATCCAAAAAAAAAATGAAATAACCTAGAAATCAGCCTAATGAAGTAAAAGACCTTTACACTGGAAACTACAGTACTCTGAAAAAGAAAATTGAAGACATCAGAAAATGGAAAGATATCCCCTGTTCTTGGGTAGGAAGAACCAATACAGTGAAAATCGCCATACTTCCAAAATTGCTATACAGATGTAATGCAATCCCAGTCAAAATACCAATATCATATCTCACAGAAGTAGAGAAAACAACCCTAAAGTTCCTTTGGAACCAGAAGAGATCTAGTATACCAAAGCAATTCTGAGCAACAAAGGCAAGGCAGGAGGCATCACAACACCTGACTTGAAAGGAAAAGTCAGAGATTGTTAACTGCATATTACAAAGTTACTATGATAAAAATAGCACTGTTTTGGAAAAAAAAATCAATGAAACAGATCAGAAGATGCAGAAACAACTCCAATCACAGCCACCTTATTCTTGATAAAGGAGCCAAACACCTTCACTAGAAAAAAGACAGCCTCTTCAATAAATGATGCTTTAAAAACAAAACAAAACAAAACAGCTTTCCACATGCTGAAGATTAAAACTAGACCCAGATCTTTTTCCATGCACTAAACTACAATCTAAATGGATCAAAGATCTAAATATTAAAACAGAAACACTAAATCTGATGGAAGAAGCCAGGCATGGTGGTGCACGCCTGTAATCCCAGCACTCATAAGGCTGAGGCAGGAGGATCATTGTGAGTTCAAGACAGCTTGAGCTACAAAGTTAGCTCAAGGCCAGCCTGAACTGCATAGTGGGACTCTGTCTCAAAAAGACAAAAAGAAAAAAAAATCTGCTAGAAGACAGAATGGTTAGAACTCTTGAAGACACTGATAACAGTTAGACTTAATAAACCAAACCCCATCACACAAGACATATTACAAAGAATCAACAAGTGGATCTCATTAAAAGCTTCTGCACAGCAAAAGAAACCACCAACAGTGTGGGAAAAATGTTTTGCCAGCTGTTCCTCAGTCAAAGGACTAATATCTAGAATATATAAAGAACTCAAAAAGTTCAGACCCCCTCCCCAAATTTAGAGACAATCCAAAAAGAGACAACTGAAATGAACAGACACTTCTCAGGAAGTAAAAATGACAAACAAATATATGAAAAAAATGTTCAACATCACAGGTCAGTCAAGAGATGCAAATTAAAACAATGCTGACATTCCATTTCACTCTGGAAAGAATGGCTATCATCAAGAAATCAAACAGTAACAAATGCTCGTAGGGCTTTAGGCAAAAAGAAACCCATCTCCACTGTTCGTGAAACTGCAGACTAATGCAAACACTGTGAAAATCAGTCTGGAGATTCCTCTAGAGCAATTCCCCTTGTTATCTTTTTTTTTTTTTTTTGACAGGGTTTCACTCTGTAGTTCAGGCTGGCCTTGAACTCATTATGTAGCCCAGGTCAGCCTTAAACTCATGGCGATACCCCTGCCTCAGTTTCCTGAGTGCTGGGCTTACAGGCATGCACCACCATGCCTGGCTTATTCCCAAAATAATTAAAAGCATTACACCACACCGATAGATATATGCACGCGTTTGTAATAGCTAAATCTTGGAAATAGCCCAAATGCCCATGAATCAATGAATGGATAACGAAGATGTGGGATTTTTTTATACAATGGAGTACTACTCTGCCACAAAGAAGCTAGAGACATTTCTAGTTAAATAAATGTATCTTAAGAACATACTCCTAAGTGAAATAAATTGGACACACATGTTTAAACACTGCATCATTTCTCTGATGTGAGAAACTGAAAATGTAAATAAGGACTAAAATATACAATAGATACTGAGAAATGAGAAGAAAATGTTCGAATGCGAAAGGGAACAAGGAAGGAGGGGAGAGGGAAAGAAAGGAAGGGACAAGAAAAAAAGAGAATAGAAGAAAAAAATGGAAACAACTTTTGTAAATAAGGAGGGGAAGAGGAGTTGAAGGGTTGGGAGAGTAAAGGGAAGGCAAAAAAAAAAAAAAAAAAGAAGATGCAAAGTATATCATGTAGCCAGATATGAGGGCCCACTCCTGCAATCCCAGCACTAGGGAGGGTGCGGTATGAAGCAGGAGGATGGCTGAGTTCAAGGCCAATCTGGGTTACACATAGTGAGCTGAAGGCTAGCATGAACTGCATAGCAAGACCCTGTCTCCAATAAAAAAAACAAAAAACAAAAAACAACGCTAACCCGCTCTCATGCTGGAGGCTTCTCTCACTATTTTCTCTGGGAGCTCCAAACTATGAACGTGGCTTCCTAAGAGACTAGCTTTGCTGCGGTACTTGCCGCTGGGAAGAAATCTGTGAGCACTTCCACCGAACGAACAGTAACTCGATTTTCAAACCTCCATTCAAGCGTTTTTATTTCCTTCCCATCTTTCCTGGTCCTCTCCTTCCCAGAAGCTAGGCTGCGTGCCACTCCGCCCCGGGCGCCGTGTCGCCTTCTCCCATGGCACGTATCATTCTGAAAACAATGATAAGCCTGGGTGTCTTCGCCCTCCCAGAAAGCCAGTTCTTGGGTTATAGGTACAATATCTTTCTCCTCTCCATCTCCAGCACCGGCTTGACGCAAACATCAATAAAACGTGAATGAATGGCTTGGGGGGCAGCCCCAACAACAGGAATCGACAGCTACGGAATATATTTGAGACGAATAACGGTGAGGAAATCTGAGGCCACCTGTGGCTCTGGGAGGCGAAAGGGGCGAAAACGGAGCGGGCTCACATACCAGATGTTTTCTTCTCCACCATTTGAGCAACACAGCCGCCGGAAGAGCTCCCTGCACACGCGCACTAAACCAAAAGAGGACGTAGCTGCGCGTCACTTCCGGTGCGTGCATTTCTACGCAAGCGCAAAAATGACCTACAGCGTGGCGTCACTACGTGGTGTTTCCTTGGAGACCAGAAAGCTTTCCGCCATGTTTTTTAGGGGCAAAACGACTTCCGCCCTCAGCATAATTGGGCAAATTTATGAGAGTCCCGAAATGGGTCATTTTAAACAAGTGGTGCCAGTGGTCTTTGGAGACACAATATTTTCCTTGGGTTCTTCTGAAGGTGACACTGTCTCAAGTGCAGCCCCTAGAGCTTCTCCCAGGACAGCAGACTGTCTAAGAAAGTGGGCAAGCTCGGGCTGGGGGGGCAACCCAAGATGTCCCTCGAGGTGGCCTTTTGCCGAAAATTCAGACCCAGTTCTCCTGGGCTGTAATCCCGCCGAGGGCTCCTCTGCCTCCTCCTTCCCCACGCCTCGCTCTCCCCCTCTTCCGCCCTGTGGGGGAACAGGACTGTGGCCAGGACCCGCCCCCGCGTCTCGCTGGACCCTCCCGTGGGGTCACTTCCCCTCTCAGGGTTTCGGTTTTCTCTATCAAGCTGGTGGTGGGCCCGGCAGGCTCCAATCGCTGCCCCAGCTCCTCCTCGTCCTGCGGCTGGGCGCCCCCTCTGCTAGCCTGGCCAGCCTTGGCGCGCGCGTCAGGGACAATCCTCGCCTTGTCTTGTCGCCCGCAATCTCGAGTTTTCTGAAGCCTCAGGTTACGCCTTTTTTTTCCAGGGCGGAGCTCCCGCCCGGCTCCTCCTAGCAGCGGGCCGTTTTGCCGCCCCGGTTCCCTCTTCCCAGAACCTTCTCCAGGTCTGGGATCCAGGGGCACAGCCCAGCCCGGCGCGGACCCGTGGGTTGCCCTGGCTTGCCCCTGGCCATGGCCTCTGGACCCTGGCGTCTGCTCTTACCCCTGCTCCTGCTCCTGCTTCCTCCGCCTCCGTGTGCCTGTGCTTCTGACCAACCCCGGGGCAGCAATCCTGTCAATCCAGGTGAGAATCCGGGCCCCCTCTCCGAGAGTCTGCCAGCCCAGCCCTTGAAGGGGTGAGGGCTCCAGGGGCTCCAGCACTCGTCGGCCAGGCGCACTCCTTGGGCCGAATCAAGAAGCCCCTCACTCTGAGCTGGCTTCCAGCCTCCCCAAGGGAAAACTGACCCAGAATTCTTGTGCGCCACTCCTTCCCACCCCTCAGTGAGGTGGAAATTCTGGGCCAGGAAAGTTTAAGAGAGATTTGGAAAGAAGGGGAAGAGGACTCTGGTGGACTTAGTGGGAACCTAGGGGCCCAATGGGAGAGCAGAGCTCGTGAAGCATGGAGCGGTGGGTGACTCTCAAGTGCCAATTCCTGGCTGGTGACAGAGAAACTGCTGGTGATCACTGTGGCCACCGCGGAGACAGAGGGATACCGCAGATTTCTGCAGTCTGCAGAATTCTTCAACTACACTGTGCGGGTAAGGAGGGGTCCCTGGGCTGGGTTTCAGCGGGAATAGGCTGAGGGCTGGTGCCTGGGTCCCCAGCGTGAATCTGATCAGTATCACCCCACACACACACAATGACTGAACCCCTCCCTGGCATGGCGGGTCTCCCCTACAGACCCTGGGTCTGGGTGAGGAGTGGCGAGGTGGTGATGTGGCTCGAACAGTTGGTGGAGGCCAGAAGGTCAGGTGGCTCAAGAAGGAAATGGAGAAATATGCAGACCGAGAGGACATGATCATCATGTTTGTAGACAGGTAAAGGGGCTGGGATGGGTTGAAAGGAGAGGGAAAACACGAGGAGAGGAAAGGATGCTGAGGTTCCTAGTGGCCTCCTGCCTGTCCTCCCCTTCTTTGCCCAGCTACGATGTGATTCTGGCTGGCAGCCCCTCAGAGCTGCTGAAAAAGTTCGTCCAGAGCGGCAGTCGCCTGCTCTTCTCTGCAGAGGGCTTCTGCTGGCCTGACTGGGGGCTGGCAGAGCAGTACCCTGAGGTGGGCACGGGGAAGCGCTTCCTCAACTCCGGTGGTGAGTGGCAGGGTGCCTGAGGCAGAGGGGCCAAGAGTGGTGGGGTGTGGAGTGTTCCAGATGCCTGCGGGCTGGAGAGGTAGTGGGGCCGGGTCTGTGAGACCTCCAGGAGTCTGGGGGTCAGGCCTTCTCCTGCCTCCGTCCCCAGGGTTCATTGGCTTTGCTCCCACCATCTACCAAATTGTCCGCCAATGGAAGTACAAGGATAATGACGATGACCAACTGTTCTACACTCGACTTTACCTGGATCCTGGGGTCAGGGTAGGAAGGGGTAGAGAGTAGGGTACCCCACATCCCTGTGGGGGTGGGAAACTTTGGGCTGAATGGGTGTGACCGCAGGAAGGGGGCTTGGGGAGATGTAAAGAGAAAAGGGTGAGAATCTCAGCAGTCTGGGAGGTTGAGGCTGGAGGATCACAAGTTTGAGCCCAGTCTGGGCAATATAGCAACTTAGTGAGACCTTATCTCAAAATAAAAAATAAAAAGGGGCTGGGGATGTAGCTCAGTGTGAAAGGCCTGAGTTCAATCCCCAATACCACAAAAAAATAAAAAGTGACATAAAGAGGAAAGAGAGGGAGAAATACTGTCCCCCTGTCCCCATCAGGTAACCACTCTATCCCATTCCACCCCATCCAGGAGAAATTCAGCCTTAATCTGGATCATAAATCCCGGATCTTCCAGAACCTCAATGGGGCTTTAGGTAAGGAGAAAGGCCATCCAGCGGCGAGCAACAAGGGGTTCTCACTATGGGGGTCCTGGTTGAGAGGCTCCTAGTGGAGCTGGGCTGGTCTGCAGCTCACCTGTATGTTACCTTCTTCAGACACCTGTGTAAGTTTTGCAGCACTAGCAGTAACAGGCATGAAGGCAGTGGTAGGTGTCCCAACATCTCCTGGGCACATACTGTGTGCCCAAGATACCAACCAGGGCTTTACCTCTAAGATGTTGTTGATCACATGATCCTTCAAGGGAGGGTCCCTGGCTGTCCACTTTGGACAGACCCTTAGATGGGCAAGGAAATCCACTCCCTGAGGGCTGGTGACTCCCTGGGTTACACAGGAATTGGGTGGTGGACCTCTCTGGAGTGGCAGTAGCCCAGTCAGGACTCTCAGGAGAGGGAAGGCTTCTGCCCCCAACAGAGCCATGGTCTGGGTCTGTTTGGCCTAGGGGCCCCTTTTTCCTGTAGAGAAACTGGGGCCCCCACACTAAGAAGCACCTCCTCAGCAGCTCCCAGAGAAAGGGTGTGTAAAGCCTGGCCTTTCTTCCCCAGATGAGGTGGTTTTAAAGTTTGACCGGAATCGGGTGCGCATCCGGAACGTGGCTTACGACACACTCCCAGTTGTGGTCCATGGAAACGGCCCCACTAAGGTGCCCCCGCAGCGGCCTCTGCCCCTGCCTACCCCAAGCCCTGGGTACCCCCAACCCTCCTGAGCGGTCAGTCCTCCCGAGCCCCAGCAACAGAGGTGCTGGGACACCCTCCCCCTCACCCCAGTGACCTCATGCCTAGCCCTGCTATGAGCCTGATCACCCTCCCTCACATCTGTCACTCATGCCCCTGTCACTCCCATCTCTCCCAACAGCTCCAGCTCAACTACCTGGGGAACTATGTCCCCAATGGCTGGACTCCCCAGGGAGGCTGTGGCTTCTGCAACCGTGACCGGAGGACACTCCCGGGGGGGCAGGTGAGGTGGGAGCCCCTGGAACGAAGACTCCAGGAGGATTCCGGGTGGCTGCAGGGCCAAGGTCTGGGTACCCAGAGGTACCTCCTGGATATTAGGGGCAGACAGAAGCCTAGGCTCCCCCTGAGCCACGTCCTGTTTTATCCTCCAGCCTCCCCCCCGGGTGCTACTGGCCGTGTTTGTGGAACAGCCCACCCCATTTCTGCCCCGCTTCCTGCAGCGCCTGCTGCTGCTTGACTACCCCCCAGACAGGGTCACCCTCTTCCTGCACAACAGTGTGAGTAACCCCCAGCCTTTCCCCAGACTCCTCCCTGCTCCCTGCACTCCTCCCCTGCCCTTCTCCCAGCTAGGCACCCTCTCTGCTGACTCAGCCCGCACCCCGTCCCTCGTCCATCAGGAGGTGTACCATGAGCCTCACATCGCAGACTCCTGGCCGCAGCTCCAGGACCACTTCGCATCTGTGAAGCTGTTGGGGCCAGAGGAGGCCCTGAGCCCAGGCGAGGCGAGGGACATGGCCATGTGAGGGAGCACAGCGGGAAGCGGGCAGACCACCCACCCCCAGCCCTTCTCTCCTGTCACCAGCTCAGCCCCCTCGGGCCTCCAAACCTGCAGTTTTGCAGTCTCCTCCCTTGTCTATCTGCCACTGGCAGTGGGGACCTTAGGGAAGGAAAACCTGACCCCTCTCCTCTTCTTGGGAACTGGAGAGTCCTGCCCATCCCATGGTCCCCAGCCCAGCCCGCACCCCATTCCAGCTCATCTGTCCATCCGTGGGTCTGTCGCCTGCAGGGACACCTGTCGGCAGGACCCAGAGTGTGAATTCTACTTCAGCCTGGACGCTGACGCCGTACTCACCAACCAGCAGACACTGCGTATCCTCATTGAGCAGAACAGGTCTGGCCAGGGCACCCCCAGAGTCCCCAGGAACCCCAGTTCTCCCTGAGCACAGGCTCCCTGAGGCCTCAGCCCCACCAGCCAGCCCTCACCACCCCGTGGCCCACAGGAAGGTGATCGCTCCCATGTTGTCCCGCCATGGCAAGCTGTGGTCCAACTTCTGGGGGGCCCTGAGCCCTGACGAGTACTACGCCCGCTCGGAGGACTACGTGGAGCTGGTGCAGCGCAAGCGGCTGTGAGTCCCCAGCCCTGGACCGTGCGCCCAGCTCTCTCAGGAGCCTGGGGTGATCACCAGTCAGGTGGTCATGGCCGGCAGGCTTGGCAGGGGACTTGAGGGGCCTTCAGGCTTGGGGGCTGGGATACCCTAAGAGAGGAAGCACCTGGGATGACCTGGGTGGAATTTGGGCAGCCGCCACCTAGCTGACCCCAGCACTGGTGTCTCCAGGGGTGTGTGGAATGTGCCCTACATAGCCCAGGCTTACGTGATCCGTGGGGAGACCCTGAGGACAGAGCTGCCCCAGAGGGAGGTGTTCTCGGGCAGCGAAATGGACCCAGACATGGCCTTCTGCATGAACCTGCGGGACAGGGTGAGCGGGCAGACGGCCTGGGAGCCTGGTGCTGGGACACCTGATGTAGCAGCCATGTGGTGTCACCCCCATCTGTCTCATGCACTCCGCCATCCTGTGCCAGGGCATCTTTCTCCACCTCAGCAATCAGCATGAATTTGGCCGCCTCCTGGCCACATCCCGGTATGACACAGACCACCTGCACCCCGACCTCTGGCAGATCTTCGACAACCCTGTCGTGAGTGGTGGGGGCTCCTCGCTTAGAGGACATCAGTGCATGGGGGTGCCCCGTGCAGGGCCCTGGGTCGGGGGGAAGAAGAGCCTCCCCTCAGGCGCCCGACCCTCCCACAGGACTGGAAGGAGCAGTACATTCACGAGAACTACAGCCGGGCCCTGGACGGGGATGGCCTCGTGGAGCAGGTGAGCCCCTCGGACCTCATCCCTGACCCCCACGCCGCTTGGTCCTCACCTGGATTAGTGGTTTTCAAACTGAGTTCCCAGGGTACCCAAGAGGGTGGCAGAGGCTGTGCAGATGGGCTCCGGCCCCCAGGTCAGACACCAGACACAGCGACTCCTCTTCTGTCTTGAGTATTCAGGTGCTCCCCCGCTTCCAATGGGGCTGTGGCCTAACAAGCCCCACCTAACATCCAGAGTCAGAAGTCAGGGACCGTCTATATTGATGCTGTGAGTGAAATTACATGTAAGCCAGGCATGATAGCACACTCTGGGAAGCAGAGGCAGGAAGGCCACAAGCTCAACCCAGCTGGGGCAATTCAGTGACTTAGCAAGACCCTGTCCCAAAATTAAAAAATAAAAAGGGCTGGGGGGTGTTGCTTTGTGCAAAGGCTCTGGGTTCAGTCCCCAGTAGCATCCAAAAACAAATTAGATCTCTAAAGAGGATACACTGGCTGGGCATGGTGACATATGGTTGTAATCCCAGTACCTTTGGAGGCTGAGACAGGAGGATCACAAGTTTGAGGCCAGCCTGGGCAATTTAAAGAGATCTCATGTCAAAATAAAGGAGGGGAAATGTAATGTAGTTTAGTGGATTAAATCTCCAGTGCTGCCAAAAATAAGTAAAAGAAGGATGCACTATTAGAAAGGAGATTGAGCCAGGCGTGGTGGCGCACGCCTTTATTCCCAGCACTCGGGAGGCTGAGGTAGGAGGAGCATTGTAAATTCGAGGCCAGCTTGGGCTACAATATGAGCGAGGCCGGGCTGAACTATATAGTGTGACCCTGCCTCAAAAAAATAGAGCTGGGAGTTCAGCTCAGTGGCCTAAGCACCTGCCTGGCAGGCGCGAGGTTGTGAGCTTGATCCCCGGTACCGCAAAAAAAAAAAAAAAAAAGGAAGGAGATTGAAAGCCACTGTCTAATGCCAAAAATGGTGCCACGCTCCTGTAATCCCAGCACTCAGGAGGCCGAGGCAGGAGGATTGTCATGATTTTGAGGCCAACCTGGGCTACATATCAAGACCCTGTCTCAAAAAAAAAAAAAAAAAAAAAAGAATGAAAGAAAAGAAAATCGCTGTCCCTGTCCCATACTGGGGCTCCAGGCTTCTGCTTCCAACTGTGCTGTGTGGCACAGAGGGTCCCCACCTGCTCCCACAGCCAGGCCTGGGCCCTTCCGAGCCTGGTCGCCCTTCTCCCAGCTCATCTCATTGCCGGCTCCCCTCCCTGCCTCCCTGCTTTTTCTCACTTCCGTCCACCCCCCAGCCCCTTCACGGCTCTGTCCTCCTCCCTGCCCTGTTCCCCAGCCGTGTCCAGACGTGTACTGGTTCCCGCTGCTGTCGGAGCAGATGTGTGACGAGCTGGTGGAAGAAATGGAGAACTTCGGCCAGTGGTCTGGGGGCCGGCACGAGGTGAGGGGCACGGAGGGAGGGACTGTGGAGTTGGGGTTGTAAGAGTGGTGAGGGGAACCGAAACTGGGAGGAGGCCCCCAGCGGGTACTGCTGCATCCATCCATCCATTCATTCATTCAGACGGTATTTACTGTGTCACTGGCCTAGATTGTATAGATAGAGTAGAGCCAAGCAGGGGCCTGGGCCCTGCTGGGGACCAGGGGCTTCATGGGAGAGATGTCGTTTTAGCTGAGATGTGAAGGCCAAGGGCAGTGAGTCATGCTGAGAAGTAGAAAAGAAGACTGCTGGGACAGTGCATGCCTATCACCCCAGCACTCTGGGAGGCTGAGGCAGGAGGATTGAAAGTTTAAGCCTAGCCTGGACAATTTAGTGACTTATTGAGATCCTGTCTCAAGATAAGAAATTTTAAAAAAAGGCTGGGGATGCAGCTCAGTGTGAAGGCCCTGGGTTCAATCCCCAGTACTGCCAACAACACCAACAACAACAAAAAAAAGGAAAAGGATAAGACTGCTCCAGACAGAGGGAACCCAGGTATTAAGGCCCAGAGACAAGAGAAGGAAGGTGGCTGGCACTGCCCCAGGCAGTGGGTGGCTCAGTGACCGCTGCCCACAGGACTCCCGGCTGGCCGGGGGCTACGAGAACGTGCCCACCGTGGACATCCACATGAAGCAGGTGGGCTATGAGGACCAGTGGCTGCAGCTGCTGAGGACATACGTGGGGCCCATGACCGAGCACCTGTTCCCCGGCTACCATACCAAGGTGGGCCTGCACCCCAGCCCCGTGTGGAAGTCCTCACACGGAGCCCTCCCGGCCAGGAGAGCAGCTGTGGCTCCTTGGAGCCAGTCCTGGGCATGAGATAGCACAGGAGGGCAGCGGGTAGGCGGCTGCTGAGCTGAGCCCCACGCTGCTCTGGCAGTGAGGGCCTTCTCACCCCCGGACAAGGGCCGTTATCCTGTGACCAGGCCCCCAGGCCCCCGACCCTCCCTGCAGCTCCCCTTTCTGTCCCCTCAGACCAGGGCAGTGATGAACTTTGTGGTCCGCTACCGGCCAGACGAACAGCCCTCACTGCGGCCGCATCACGACTCGTCCACCTTCACCCTCAACGTGGCGCTCAACCACAAGGGCCTGGATTATGAGGTGAGCCACCCCTGTTCTGGGGTGCTGCCCGCCCCCAGCACACCCCTGCTTCACCCCCTTCAGCTAGGAACCTTCGTCATTTAACCCTCCCCCGGTGATACACCCCTGGCTGCCTTCTTGGCCCTGGCCACGCCTGTTTCCCAGTTATTTTGGGGTGTCTGCCTCCTAGGGACTCCCTCTTCCTCCTGTGTTCCCCTTATCTGTGATACCCCAAAGCCTCTCCTTTCTGGCCCGTCCTGCCTGTCTCCAACCTGGCAGCCCCTCTCCTGTGTCTGCCTGCACCCCACGCCATGTCTGTTCAGCCCTCTCCTCCCTTCTCTCTCCCCAGGGAGGGGGCTGCCGCTTCCTACGCTACGACTGCATCATCTCGTCCCCGAGGAAGGGCTGGGCGCTCCTGCACCCCGGCCGCCTCACCCACTACCATGAGGGGCTGCCCACAACTTGGGGGACTCGCTACATCATGGTGTCCTTTGTGGACCCCTGATACTCAACCACTGCCAAGCCCTCACTGCCAATGTGCCTTCTTGGGGGGCCTGGCCCCCATCCTTGGAGACGGGTCTCTGCCCATGTCCTGGCCTCCTGAGTGTGTCCCAGTTGCCCAGGACAGAATGTGTCACCTTGCCAAACCCACAACCTCTCAGGAAGCTGGAGGAGCCCCTGCCTTTCCTTCAGCCTCCAGGGGTTCATGATGCTGGGCTTCTGGGGGTTCCCCCATGATAAATTATTAAGGTTCCTCAGCCTCTGTCTAGTAAAGGAAGATTTGTAACTCTTGAGTCCATGTGTCATCTTTGACCTGTCAGTAACCCCGTCACCCTCCTGCCACCCAGGTGACTTCAGAGAGGAGGGAAGCGGGGGAGTGGGTGATGGGGTCGTGGGCATCAGCAGCTTCCCCAGGCCCATTTCCTTGCTTCCCTTTCCTGCCTGAGCTGGGAGAATGTGTGACAAGGACCTTTTTAGTATATGTGCTGCTGAAGCAAGCACTCAACAAGGCCGAGGGAGAAGAGTGCGGATGCAGCCCTGCACCCTCTCCCTGACCTGCACCGAATCCAGGCGTGTTCTTCCCCTAGGGAAGGGGACAGGCGGGCACAGCCCTGAGTGAGGCTCCCAGGACAGTGCTGGGGAAGGAAGTCCCCCAGAAGCCTGTGCTGAGATCTAGGCTGTCACCTGGGCAGGATCAGATCCGGAAAGGGGACTCCAGCTGGACGTGGTGGTACAAGTCTGTAATTCCAGCACTCAGGAGGCTGAGGCAGGAGGCTCACTAAGTTTGAGGCCAGCCTGGGCTACATAGTGATTTCAAAGCCAGTCTGAATTACAGAGTATGACCATGTCTCAAAAAAAAAAAAAAAAAAAAAAAAAAAAAAAAAAAAAAAAAAAAAAAAAAAAAAAAAAAAAAAAGAACAGGACTCCAAGGCTCCTCCACTGGAAGCTTCCTGGAAGGAGGGAATGTGCATAAGCTCAAAAGGGAAGAGAGAGAGGCGACCCACTTTAGTAGCCCCCTTCTGTCTCTCTTAGCATCTATCTTTCAATAAATTCTTCCTACTCTTAAAAAAAAAAAGAGAGAGAAAGAGACCTGGAGCAGGGCTGACTTCAGGGCCTCTAGGGACAGCAGGTCACACTCCTTTGATCTGGTGTGCCCCAGTCTTACACTAAACTCTGAATTTCTCTCTCAACCATTCCCTTTTGGAGGTCCCTCAAAAACAGGACAGACTCCTTCATTTATCCGGGAGCATCTCCCTTCCCACAGCCCGAATCCCTTCTGTACCACTGCCAAGCCCAAGGAAAAACTGTCCTGGTAGGTGTGCTGACACCACCACCACCCCACCCCACCCCACCCCCCCGGGGCACACAGGCTGAGCACTCTTTGGGCTGGAATTCTAAACCCCTCTCCCCCTGGCTGCCTCCAGCCTCATCCCATGCTCTGTGGTGGAAATGGGCTGAGCAAGGACAAGAGAAAAGACTTCTCGGCAAGGACCCTGGATGGGAAAACCTGTGCAAGAAGGAGGCAAGGATGGGGACGCGAGGGTGTGCACAGCCTGGGTGGTAGGGCCTGGGCTTCACCTGTCTCCTCAAGGCCCACTGTCCATTAACTCACCACCTCTTTGTGCTGGACACCTTGGGAATCACGAGGGCTGCAGTGATGGACACGATAACTGTCCCCTTGCTGCTAACAGCCTGGGGGAGGTGACCGTAACCAGAGACTCAGTGGAGAAGGGGAAGTACTCCACGCTGCCAGGGCAAGGAACAGAGGTACCTGCAGATGACAGTGCTTTGCATGGCACCCACAGACCCTGGACGTGCCGGGAGGCCATGGTGACCATGAGGACACATCAGGCCAAGTCCCACAGCCCTAGTGGGCCGTCTTGGACTTACCAATCCTCAGCCTCCCCACAAAACCATCTGCCCCAGAGTGTCTCTCCCACAGAGGCCTTCCCTAGGATGCCTACCTGTCCACAAGTCCTGGACCTCAGATTAAGGTGTTTTTTTTGTTTGTTTGTTTGTTTTAGATAAAGATTTTTTGTTTTGTTTTCAGTACTGTAGATTAAATCGCCTGGCTTTTCACATTAAACTACACTCCCAGTCCTGGTTTTTTTTTTTTTTTTTTTTTTTTTTTTTTTTTTTTTTTGCGGCACCAGGGATTGAACTCACAACCGCGCCTGCCAGGGCAGGCGCTTAAGGCACTGAGCCAAACTCCCAGCCCTGGTTTTTTGAGGCAGGGTCGCACTGTGTAGCTCAGGCCGGCCTTGCGCTCGCGTTGTAGCCCAAGCCAGCCTTGAACTCACAACACTCCGCCTACCTCAGCCTCCCGAGTGCTGGGATTAAAGGCGTGCGCCACCATGCCCGGCTCCCAGTCCTGTTTTATTTTGAGATGGCTAAATTGTTGAATTGCCCACACTGGGCTCAAATTTGCAATCCTCCTGCCTCAGCCTTCCAGAGTGCTGAGATTATAGGTGTGTGCCACTATACCCAGTAAAGGGTTTCCCTAGCTGTTCTCAGTGGTGTAGACAGGTCTGCCTTCCTGTTGTGGGCTCAGATCTCCATCAGCGCAGCTCCTTGCTCGCAGAGGCCTGAGGCCCTCAACACCCTGAAGTTTAAACACCTTCCCCCAGCCCCCAGCCCCGCCCCTAGTCATTTCTCTTTGCTCCTATTGGTCACCTCAGCTCAAGGAGTGATAAGGCAGTATCACTGACTCAGGAGGCTCAGGGTGCCACTTAGCAAAGAGGGTGGGACCCAGACCAGAGGTCAAGGTCAATGGACTGGGTGGGGAAGGGGGTGCTTCAGGGCTGCAGAGCGTGCTGTGATTCCCCTGGACAACATGGAGACCTCCTCAAGCCTCCTCCACAGGGGTCTCCAAGTGTTTGCAGTCCTGCAGTGGGTCTTCTCCTTCTTGGGACTTGGTGAGTCCGCAGAGCTCGGGGACCCTGGCAAACCTGGCAACTGTGCTCTGCTTCCCCATTACCCCCAGGGAGGCAGCACAGGAACCTTTGGGATCTGGTGAGCAGCTCACAGAAGAGCCTGAACGCATGGAATCAGGGCAGGGGCCGAGGAGCCTGTCTTGAACATCTAGGTTCTGAGTGTGTCCCCATCCCCAGCCCCGGTGTGCCTGGTGGCCTTGCTCTTCACTGCCCTGGGCCAGGCCTGGATCCTAGTGGTCCTCTACCTAGCCTGGCTCTACACAGACAGAGACACGCCCAGGGCTGGAGGCCGCCGCTTCGCCTGGGTCCGCAGCTGGGCCGTCTGGAGACATTTCCGAGACTACTTTCCTATCACGGTGACAGTCCTGGGAATGGGGTGCTGGGGACAGCGGGAAGGGGTTTCAAAATAGACTCTTGGGGGGCATCATTGCCCAAAGCCCTCTCACCAGTAAACGGGTACACACCTGCTCCCCAGCTGATTAAAACCGCAGAGTTGGATCCCTCCCGGAACTACCTGTTCGGCTTCCACCCTCACGGGGTCTTGGCTGTGGGGGCCTTTGCCAACTTCTGCACCGAGGCCACCGGCTTCTCCCGCCTCTTCCCGGGCCTGTGCCCGCACCTGCTCATGCTGCCCTGTTGGTTCCAAGTCCCTCTCTTCCGAGACTACATCATGACCACTGGTGAGGAGGCGCTGAGTCCAGCCTCAAGACTCCCAAGCCTGGCTGTCGCCTTGCTCTCTTTCTGTTGGGGGCTCCAAGGCCCAGCTCTGCCTCCCCGAGTCCTCCCCATTCTGCTGTGCAAGCCCAAGATGTCCAGTCCGTCCCATCTTCTGCCTGCCCCCAGGCTTGGTCCCCTCCGACAAGGCCAGTGCTGCCTATCTGCTGTCGCGTCCCGGGGGCGGCCAGGTGGCCGTCCTGGCTGTGGGAGGGCCCCTGGAGTCTCTGGAGGCAAAGCCGGGCGCACTGAGCCTGCGGATCCGGAATCAGAAGGGATTCATTAAGCTAGCGCTGGAACACGGGTGAGGGTCGCAGCGGGAGGCCCAGGATGTGGGGTCCGGAGGTCTCCGGGGCTGCCCTGCGGGGAGAGGAGGGCGGCGAGTCAGCTGTGGCCTCTGTCCCCAGGGCCTCCCTGGTGCCTGTCTTCTCCTTCGGGGAGAACGATCTCTTCCAGCAGTTCCCGAATCCCCCCGGTTCGTGGGTGCGGAGGGCGCAGGAGGCGCTGCAGCCACTCTTGAGCGTGGCCCTGCCGCTGTTCCACGGCCGCGGGGGGTTCCTGATGCCCTTCCGGGCGCCCATCCGCACCGTCGGTGAGCTGAGTCCCCTGCTCCCAGCGCGCCTGATGTCCGGCCCTGGGCCAATCGGGCCCTGAACCCTGTCCCGGCGGGCGTATCCAGAGGGCGGGGCGGACAGGCTGGTGGGCGGAGCTGGGACGTCCCACCGCCCCGTCCCTCCCGCAGTGGGCGCCGCGATTCCGGTGCAGCGATGCCCGCGACCCAGCCGCGCGCAGGTGGACGAACTGCACGCGGTCTACGTGGAGCGCCTCACGCAGCTCTTCGAGGAACACAAGGCGCGCTACGGGGTCCCCGCAGACCAACACCTCGTGCTCACCTAGGCGCGCCGCCTCCTCCCGGTCCCGCCCCGTGCCCTTGGCCACTGCCGGTGGGGGAGTGGAATTAAAGGTGGGAACGGACGGATCGTTGATCTCGCGTGTTTGTGCATGGTATGGGAAGTCGCTGCGCGGCACAAAGCCAGGGACCGCGGCCCCCGCCGCTCCTGGGTGGCGTGGACACTCCTGGAGGCTTGCAAACAGATCAGGGTCCTCCCGCTGTCCCGCCCTGAAAATCAAAGTCTCACTGGCTCCGGAGCTGGGACACAGTGGGCGGGCCGGCCTGCGTCTCCTCGTCCTTCAGTTCTTGGGGACCTGGCCCGAGTACCTCCTGTGCACCCCTTCCCCCTCGCCCGGCCTCTCCCAACCGCGCCCAGGGAGACAGACCCAAGGGAGTTCATAGATCAGGCCCAGAAGGTCCACCGATCTCCCCGCCCACACACACTGACACTCGCGGAGAGGTGGCCTGTGACCTGCCAGAGTGCACCCAAATCGCCATCTACTCCAAGTCTTGGATCCCCGCTGGGGAGGGCAGCTCCGGGGATGGGCGGATCGCAGCCCCTGCTGCCCGTGAGACGCCTTTGGAAGCAGCGGCTGGAAGCAGTGGGCGCTGACCACTATGCGTTCACTGTCCCCTTCCTGGGTGAGAGGACTCAGGGCCTGAATGGGCTGCCGGCCGGGGAAGGGGACTAGAGAAGCCGTGGCTGGGGGCTGGACTGAACAACTGAGTTGCAGACTCTAATTCAGTTTCTTCCTCACCTTCCCCCCAGCCATCTTGTCTTCTTCCTCTTCATGCTGCTCTGGTCCTTCTGTGTCTCAGTGTGGCTGTCCCTAGACTGGGCCAGGCCTACATATGGTGAGTTCTGGACAGGGGGCCCCCCGTGGTCAGAGTTTGGGGGCAGGCGCTTGCAGGGACCCTGCTACCAGCTCTTTCTGCCCACAGGTGGAAGGCACAGCATGTGGTGAGGAACTGGACAATTTAGAAACACCAAATAGATTATTTTCCTATCAAGGTGATGGGTCCCCTCCAGGGAGACAGCCTCCTCCTCCCACCCTGCACAGCCCACTCCTGCTCACCCTTCACCTTCCTGGAGCCTGCACCCCGCTGCCCCAGCTCTGGAGGGGACAGGGGGTGGGGGTGAGTCGAGTATGAGAGTGGATCTCTGTGCCCTTGAGCCCTTCTAGGATCCTGGACTCTGACCTCTTTCCAACTAGCGTCTGGCCTTCCCTGCTTCCCTCTTCTCATCCTTCCTGACCCCACGAAGCTGGTGAAGACAGGAGAGCTGCCCCCCAACGGGAATAGGTGCCGCCACATGGGTTTCTGGGCACTGGGCTCTTCTGTGATATCTCCATGGGCATCAGTGGCTTCTCCCAGCACTTCCCTGGACTTCGGTCTCCTCACCACTTCTGCCTTCCGGTCTTTGGAGAACACATCATGTTCCACAGTGAGCCTTGAGCTGAGTGGGAGGGATACCCACAGGCCATAGTGCTCCCCACTCCTGCAGGGACCCCCCACATGGGACAAGGACCTGACCTGAACATTGGCCAGGCTGGCAGTGGGCACCAGTGAGTAGCTTCCCTGTCGGCTGGCATGGGGAACAGGAGAGGGGGTGTGGAAGAAACACGATGTAGGTGCATGTTTCCTGTGCTAAAAGTGGGGTGAGGGGCTGGGGATCCATGGAGGGGATGGTGACTGCTTCCCATCTTCTCGTGTTCACAGTTTGCATCCTGTGAACCAGCAGAACCTGGACTCCATCCTGTCCCAGCCCCAGCTCAGTTCCCAGGAGGCCCTGTGCACGGCCGCAGGGAGTATCATGTCAAACCCTGGGAACACAGTGGCTTCATGTGCCTGGCGCTGAGGCTTGGGTGAGTGGACATGCATGTCTTGGTGGCCAGCTCGAGGAAGCGGCTCCCAGCAGGGTCTCTGTGGGACTACAGGTTTCCTTATGAGTCCCCTGACATCTGAGTCCCTGCAGGTGGGACTCATGTCTCTCAGCTGGAGGCTCCTGGCAGCCCTTCAGTACCTGGGTCTGTGTCCAGCCCAAGCTGCTTCCAGGGGGTCCTTCCCACGTGCACAAGGCCAGGTCACAGGGCAAATAGCAGAGCCCTGGGGCTCAGCAGCCCTGCCCCTATCGCAAAAGTGAGACTTCCAGCTCGTTTACCTGTGAACCCGACTACTACCTTCCTTGACGCAGATGTTACAGATGTGAAGACCAAATGTGGAAATGAATATTTGAAGGCCCAAGGCACAACCATTTGTCAAGAAAAGTGACTGCTTTTTTTCTAGCTCTTTCTTTGTGGCCATAGATACATACTTCAAAAGGCTCTGGGAAGCCTCATCATGAGGAATGGGGAGCACTCCCAGCCTCCATGGTGCCCATCCTGGGTAGTAAAGGAGACCAACCCTGTATTAGTCAGTTTCCCATCTCTATAATAAGTACCTGATGTAAACAATTTATAAAGAGAAAATGTTAGCCAGGCAAGATGACACATACCTGTAATCCCAGCACTCTGGGAGACTGAGGCAGGAGGGTCTCCAATTCAACCCCTGCGTGGGTAATTTAGCAATGTATTGAGATTCTGTCTCAAAAGAAAAAAGGGCAGGGGATATACCTCAATGTGAAGGCTCTGGGTTCAATTCTGAGTGCTAGAGATAGAAATAGAGATAGACAGAGAGAGAGAGAATAGTTATTTTGGTACAATCGTAGAGGTTTAAGTCCGTGAGGGGTTGAGCCTGTGGATGTGGGTCAGAGGTGAGGCAGAAACATGGCAAAGCTGAACCACTAGACTCATGGCCAGAATGCGAAGAGGCGGAAACTGAGGCCCTACTATGCTTTTCCGGGCCACGCCCCCGTGACCTAACTTCTTCCTAAGCCCAGCTCCTAAAGGCTCCACACCCCCATCCCCTAGGGTGCCTCTCGGGGCACAGAGCCCTCAGTGCATGGGCCTTTGGAAGTCAGTGCTGCAAACCAAGGCAGCCCCTCTCCTTTCGCCACCCTGTCTGGGCTTCCCAGGTGCCCTGTACTCTGGAGAGAACGACATCTTCACACCAAAGGCACCAGGTCCCCTTTGGGAGACTCATGGGCCTCTCTCCTTGCCTCTTCTCAGCCACTCCTGGGACCCGCTGCTCTCTGTGCCTGTCACTACTCACGAGCATCCCCCTCCCCACAAGGAGCGTCCCGTCCCTGTAGCCCAGAGCTGCAGACCCACCAGGAGCAAGCTGGCCACGGTCCCGATCACATGCTGTGTGGGAAGGCTCTGCAGCAGCTGTTCTCTGTCCTCAAGGAAAACTGTGGTGCCCTGAACCCTGGGCACTGACACCTCTGCCTCCTGCAATGCTCCATCCTTCAATAAATGCACATCCTGGCACAACTGCCCCATCCTGACGTGCTGCAGAGTTGCCACCTTACCCTGGGCCCCAGCACCCTGCACCTCCCCCCAGGGAGGCTCGCTCTGCTGCATGACCTGGGATAAGCTCTTCTTCTCACCAAGCCCCTTCTGCCTCTGTGAAGAAGGCATCCAGGCAGGGGTGGGGAGGAGGGCTGTGTGGAGGGGCAGCTTTGAAAGGCGAGCAGGAGTTAGGGAGCAGGAAAAGTCAGGGTGGATGGCGGAACCTTGTGAGCCAAGGCTGAGCTTGGCTGAGGGTCCGCAGCATGATGGAGGGATGGAATGGTCCTCAGGGATGGGAAAGATAGAGTTGTGTACACAGCTTGTCTTTGTGCCGTGCCAGACCACTTGGGGTTTGTGTGTTGGGCAGAAATGGAGTAAGGGGGCCAGAAAAAAAATTTTTTTGCACTACTAGGAATTGAACTCAGGGCCTTTACACTGAGCTATATTCCTAGACTTTTAAAAAAATTTTTAAAGTACGGACAGGGTCTTGCTAAGTTGCAAATTGCCCAGGCTGGGCTTAAATTTGAGATCTTTCTGCCTGAGTCTCCCGGAATGCTCTTGGAATGCAGGCATGCACCACAAGAAAGTTCTTAATTTGACCTCTATGATGAGAAAGCTTGTGTTCCCTGGGCCTTCAGAGTCCTAAAGTCGAAATCTTTTGCTCATGTGTGTATTTATTTTTGGTGCTGGGGATTGGACTCAAGGCCTTATCCATGCGAGGCAGCTACTCTACGCTGAGGTCCAACCTCAGGCCCCTTCTGCGCACTTTAGAGATTCCCCTTTAAGGTGCTTCTGTATCTTCACTGCTTTCTCTGGCTCTTCATCTACCCCTGGTTTTCTGCTCAAACACATAAGGTAGGTTTTCTCCATGAGAATCCCAATTTTTTTTCTAAACTGGGAGATAAGAGAAAAACCAGCTCTAGGCTCAAGCATCCTTGGGTTCCGTGGCATTGGCTCCCTTGGACATAGCTGTTTGTCCATGCTGCTTTCCTGCCGTGGAGCATCTCAGCAGTCCCAACCCTGGGTCCAACACCAAGTCCTTAGTCTTTTTCTTTTTTTTTCTTTTTTTTTTTTTTTTTTGCTCCACCGGGGATTGAACTCACAGCCTCGCACCTGCCAGACAGGCGCTTGAGCCACTGAGCCAAACTCCCAGCCCTGGTGTTTTGAGGCAGGGTCACACTATGTAGCTCAGGCCGGCCTTTGCGCTCAAGTTGTAGCCCAACCTGGCCTCGAACTCACAAGGCTCCTCCTACCTCAGCCTCCTGAGTGCTGGGATTAAAGGCGTGCGCCACCACACCCGGCTCCAAGCCCTTAGTCTTAAAGCCATCATCCCTTTGTCAAGGCACGAGGAATGATTGAAAAATACCGTGAACATTTAAACTTTTAAAAATTATTTATGGTAAAGACACATTGCCACCAATCCCACTCAAAATCCTCCTCCTCACTCTGAACCCTGATCCCATCATTGCTGCCACTTTCAGAAGCGGTCCTGAAGTCCTCTTTCTTGAAGGTCTCTAATTGTGTGCTCATGGCTGCCTGGGTTTCCTGAATTGATTCAAAATGTGTTCCTTTGATTGTTATTTTGACTTTGAGGAAGATCCCGAAGTCACGTGGATATCAAATCTGATGAATAGAGTGGATGTGGACTTACCGTCATGTTGGTTTTGATCTTGCCTTCCCATTGGATGGCACTCGGTGGCAGCGTTCACTGCATTTTTTATCCCATGTTGTGAAAACATTCATGAAAGAGGACTTCCAGGCCAAGCGTGATGGCGCACTTCCATAATGCCAGCCTTTGGGAGGCTAAGGCAGGGGCATCAGCTTGGGTTTCAAGTCAGCCTGGGCCACATAGCCTGAGCTACATAGTGAGACCCTGTCTCAAGAGAAAAAAAAAAAAAAAAAAAGAACTTCCAGATGTGTATTCAAATCAAAAGGGAGGATTTTGAGAGACAGAGAGAGATTCATAGTAATGTATCTCTTGCTATAACAATTTTTTTTTTCTGGCACCAGGGATTGAACTCACAACCTCACACCTGGCAGACAGGCGCTTAAGTCACTGAGCCAAACTCCCAGCCCTGGTTTTCTGAGGCAGGGTTGCACTATGTAGCTCAGGTCGGCCTTGCACTCGCGTTGTAGCCCAAGCTGGCCTCGAACTCACAACGCTCCTTCTACCTCAGCCTCCCGAGTGCTGGGATTAAAGGCGTGCGCCACCACACCTGGCTTTGCTGTAATAATTTTTAAAATTTAAACATGCACTGCATATTTCAGTGACGCCTTGTGTGACTCTGCATGGGTAGGCTCACAGGACTCTAGGTCTTCCCAAGAATTTGTGCTCCTTCATCTCCAAACACTGATCCTTGTTATGGGTGAGGAGCTCAAGAGTTGCTTCCCAGCCACTTGTTTTGAATATGTTCCATGGATCTGAATTGGCCTTTCTTGGAATTCAGAGTCTATTTATTATTGAGCATCCGCAGCCTGAAAATTCAAGGTCCAAATTCTCCAAATTTTGAAACTGTTCAAGTGCTGATGTGCTGCCTGGCAAGTGCAAGGTCCTGAGTTCAATTCCTGGTACCGCCCCCCCCAAAATCATCAAGTACTGATGCGACAGCACAAATGAAAAACTTCACACTTCACCTCATCTGAGAAGTCTCAGTCAAAATGCAGGTGCCCTAAATATATTGTCTCTGGGAGGCTGAGGCAAGAGGATTGAGAGTTGGAACCCAGCCTGGGCAGCTTAGTAACTTATGGAGACACTGTCTCAAAATGAAGAAGTAAATAAATAAAAAGGGCCAAAGATGTCACTCAGTGCATAGGACCTGGGTTCAATTCCCAGTAACACATACACATGCACACATACACGACTATATAATGCTAAGCCTATGTGTATTAAGGCTTGTGTGGCAGGATCTCAGCTTGTTGCAGACTGTGGTATGGGCATCGGGCCCGTTTTTCACTGTGATCTTCCCCTAAGGATCAGAGGCACCAAGGTCAAGCGGAATTGGCCACCAAGGACTGGGGACTGTGGGGGTCAGGT
Source organism: Dasyprocta punctata (assembly GCA_004363535.1). Classification (NCBI taxonomy): domain Eukaryota; kingdom Metazoa; phylum Chordata; class Mammalia; order Rodentia; family Dasyproctidae; genus Dasyprocta; species Dasyprocta punctata. Next base: position 27,068 of record RJWM01026834.1, read on the forward strand.
GTATGCTCACCTTCTTCCAGCTGCCTGCCTTTCCTCCTCTCCTGGTGAATGGCAGTGAATAGCCAGTGCTTCTCTCTAGGGCAGCAGGAGTTGGAATAGGACACAAGATGGAGTCTTTGTGCAGGATTGGGAAGAGGATGGTAGCGGTTTCGTTCCCCATCAATCTCTGTCTGAAGTCTGAGACCAAGAATTCATGGTGTCAGCTGTCGGGAGGCATTGGCCAGAGCTGGGGTACAAGAAGCCACACAGTCCAGCCAAGAAAGAGAAGCCAGGATGGGCTAGTTGAGGAATCAGGGTTGACTTTGCAGAGAGAGATGCGCTAATCATAGGACACTGCTCCCAGTACCCATAAAACCAGTTGGGCGAGTTACCAGAAAGAGGCCTCCTCTGATCCAAGCAGACAGAGGAAAAAACAAGAGGGGAAGTTCGCATCCATGAAGAAATGGGGGTGGGGTGTCAGGGGGAAGCCACTGCAGGAATCAGAAAGGTGCTGGCAGGACAA
>RJWM01026835.1:0-27568 GCA_004363535.1 Dasyprocta punctata
TTTGAGTGTTCACCTTGTATCCAGCTACATTACTAAATTTGGTTATTACTTCTAGAAGTCTTTTAATGGATTTTTGGGGGTCTTCTATGTAGAGTATCATATCGTCTGCAAATAATGATAATTTCACTTCTTCCTTTCCTATTCTTATTCCTTTTATTTCTTTCTCTTGTCTAATTGCTCTGGCTAGTATTTCTCTTGGCATCATCTTGCAGCTGTTGAATTGTTGTTTCTTGGTTGCCTACCATTTTTAAGAGATCTTTTCTTTCGTGGCCATGATCTCCCATGCTGTCTTCAAGATCTGAGATTCTATCTTCAGCTTCATTCAAGCGGTTTGTCAAACTTTCCATGGAGTTTTTCATTTCCTGCATTTCCCTTTGAATCTATTTCATGCATTCTATTTGTGTCTTATATTGTTCATTCAAAGTTTCAATCATTTTCTTAAGTTCTTCTATTTTTTTATCTTGCTCTTCTTTAGATACATACATTTCTTTAATAATGATTCTCATTTCTTTTTTTAGCTGAGAGATTTTTCTGATTTGAATTTCTCTATAACTTCATTGAACTGTTTCTTTACTGCATTTTCTATCATTTCAGAAAGTTCAGTTTTGTCACTCCCAGTGTCTTCCATTTCAGTGTCTCTTGGGTTTGTTCTCAGTGGGCTGGGGGGTTGAGACTGCTTTTTGGTCTTTCATTTTGTCATTTTCTTCTGGGACCTGTGTGGCTCTGTGTCCTGCGAGTTTGACCGGGCATTCCCCTGGTGTGTTGCGCTGAGTCACAGGACCGGGTAGAGCTGGATCCTCTGTGCAGCTAGTGAGGGCACACTCCTGGAGTGTGCTGCTGAAGCCTCCACCTTACTGGATGGGCTCCGAGACCTCCTGGACCTAGGCAGCTAGGCAGAGTATACCCCAGAGTGTCAGTATTTTAAATTTCTATTGAAAATATTAACTTTTGCTTAGTCATTAATATATCCCAGGTCCTAGTCTAAATTTCTTATGGTGCTTATATTTTGCAACCCTGAACACAACATTATGGACTGTTCCAATGGCGGTACACAGGGTGGTAAAGCCGGTTTGGAAAACTAGTAATATTTCCAAAGCTGAACTTTTGTATAGTTTATGACCCTCCATTCTATTCAATATATATGCAATGAAGATGCATTTATGTGTTCACCGAAAGACAGTTTTTAGAATGTCTATAGCGATACTGTTGATAATAGCTTTCAAATAGGAACTGCTCAAATGCCCATCAACCTTTAAATGGGTAAGCAAATTGTGGTGTTGTTATAGAATAGTCACACAATGGTGTACTATGTAACCATGCAAATAAATCACCTGTAACTATATACAAAAGGATGAAGGCACTTCACAAACAATGTTCAACCAACGAATGAGACACAAGAGACATACTATATGGTAAGGTTTGAAGATAGGTAAAAATACTGTGTTACACATCAGGTATTGGATAACCTTAGAGGATGTTGCAGTAGGCAGAATTGTAAAGTGGGCACACGATCTCAGCTCCTTTTTGTTACTCTGTGATGCAATTCTTTCTCTCTGAGTACATGTGGAACCTTTGATTTCATGAGATATCACTCCTGTAATTAAGGTCCCTTATCAAAGAAATGATTCAAGGCAGGCCTGACCTAAATTCATTTTGTTGTTGTTTGTTTCTTGAAACAGGGTCTCACTTTGTAGTTCACGCTAGCCTTGAACTCAATATGTAGCCCATACTAGCCTCAAAGTTTTTTGATCCTCCTGCCTCAGCCTCCCAAGTGCTGGGATTATAGGTGTGTGCCACTACACCTGGCTCCTCTTTGAGTAAATTCTTGAATGAGCAGTTAGAGATCAGAGATTAAAGAGACCAGAGAGACAAGCTCTTTCTGGCCTGGAAGGGAGCAACAACTGTGACTTGGCTCTGGGCTGCAAGGCAGGAGACCATAGGTAGCATTTAGGGACTGAGAACAGTCTCAAATCCACAGTGGCAAGGAAGGAGACCTTGTATATACAGCTACAAGGACCTAAATTCTGCCTATCACTTGAATAAACTCAGGTCCTCATTGAGAATCCAAAGATTTGGAGGACAGCTTGAGGGCCACCTTGGGAGACCTGAGCAGAGGAATTGAGACACACCCAGACTCCTGACCCTTGGAATCCGAGTTGATGAAACGGCATCGTTTTAACCTGCTCAGTTTGTGGTAATGGCTACCTAGCAACAGAAAACTAGTACAGATGGCAGGACTGGCAGCGGCTCTACTAAGGGTCCTTGAGGTCTCTGCGATGCTTACATGCAGAGATTTAGTTTATTAAGGTTGGTTGAGCTTTATGCTTGGGATGTGTGTACTTTTTTCTGTGGTATTGTGTATTGCTACAAACTTTTTTTTAAAAAAGTCAAGCATTTGCAGTAGATTGTATATTTTGATCTTTAGTGAAGGGTATGGAATTCAAGACAACCAGACCCAGGCTCACCTGAAACCATTGTGATGTGCTGCAAGTTCCTGGTCTGTCCTTTTTTTTTTTTTTTTTTTTTGCGGCACTGGGGATTGAACTCACAACCGCCACACAGGCGCTTAAGCCGCTGAGCCAAACTCCCAGCCCTGGTTTTTTGAGGCAGGGTCGCACTATGTAGCTCAGGCCGGCCTTGCGCTTGCATTGTAGCCCAAGCTGGCCTCGAACTCACAAGGCTCCGCCTACCTCAGCCTCCCGAGTGTTGGGAGGTCTGTCCTTTTTTAGACTGAGTCAGACTTTTTCAGCTATGTCATCTTGATTACTCAGGAGCCATAATGATAATTCCAGTCATTCTGTCAGTTCAGCAGGTAACATTTGATCGCTGTCCCTCTGCCATTGCTTCCTGGAACCAGTACCAGCCGTATCTAGGGAAGATTCTGACTTTTGACCCCTGTGGTCAACAACCCAAAATGAGAGCAGACATGAGAGAAAGGTGAATTTTTACTGGAAAAGGCATCCATAATACATTGCTTTCTTTAAAAAACAAACCAAAAAATGGACAACAGTCTAATAAAGATTACCCAGCTGATACATAATCATTTGGGCAGAATCAAACAACTTGAGAAATTAAAACCTCTGAAAGTAAAAAGGACTTTCTAGCATAAAAATAACGACTGCTAATTCCTCACCATATGTTGTTTTATTTTCTTTTTGAAAAGATCATTTGAAATTTTTTAAAAAATGAAGTATGAAGTTACCAGAAACCAAAATTGACTCTCTTTGGTTACCTACCAACTGCATAGAGTGACAGCACAGGGGTATCTAAAACTGCTCTGTTGAGTACTGTAGCCCCATGCGGCTGTTCTACACATGAAATGTGGTTTGTCTAATTGCAATATATTATGTAAAATACATAGAGAATTTCAGTCTTAGAGAAAAAGAATGTAAATATCTCAATGCCATTATATTGCTTACTGTTAGTGCTTTTTGGACATATTGGGTTAAGTAAAATATATTATAATTTTAGAATACTTTTATCTGTGGCTCACAGTATTTTTCCACTGAATAGGCTAATCTAGCATGTTTCAGGTTCTTCACAAAAGGCACACCTACAAAAGAAACACCAGGGCTTTAATTTCACAGCATCTTTTTTGTGTCAGTTTTGGGGATGGAATCCAGAACTTCATGAGTGCTAGGTAAGCACTCTACCATGAACTGCATTCCAATTTCCTTGTTTTTTAAATAATCTTTTATTTCTCATTATAAATACAGGGTAATTATCCCTTATCTGAAATGCTTAGGAGAAGAAGTGTTTCAGATTTTGGAATTTTGGATTTTGTATTATTTACATATACATGATGACAGATCTTTGGGATAGGATCCAGGTCTAAATATGAAATACATTAATATTTCACATACACTTCATACACATAGTTTGCAGATAATTTCATGCAGTACTTTTAGTGTGCCTGCTGTTTGATTATAATCTGTCATGTGAAGTCAGATATGGAATTTTTCAGTCATGATGTTATACCAGTGCACCAAATATTTTGGAATTTGGAGCATTTGAGATTTGAAATTTTCATACTGGAGATGCTTAACCTGTATATGACAAAAAGATTAGAAACAGACAAAACCATAAATAGAAAGCAAAATCTCCCATGGCTTTTACCCTTATTAACTGTTATACATAAGACTGTTCTTTTTTCACTAAACATATTATGGACTTCTTTTATAATATATAGGTAAAAGTTCACTATATAAATTTGCTTCATCTTCTGTTTTATTGATTTAGATGGTTCTTTTTTTTACCCCTCTTCCTCCCACTCTCTCTCCCTCCTTTTCTTCCTTCTGAAAACCACTGCTATTGATAACCCTATTGATAACCCCTATACACACCTTGTCTTAATTACTTTCTAATTGCTGAAATGTAATACCTGACACCCACAACTTAAAGGAGGAAAGGTTTATTTTTGCTCATCGTTGTAGAGGTTTCAGTCCATGCCTGGTTGGCTGCAAGACAGGGCAGCATGATAGAGGGGCATGGCAGGAGGAGAAACAGCTCATGGCATAACAAGGGAAGCAGAGACTGATTAAGGGAGGAGGGAGGGAGATAGAATCCTCAGAGCATGCCCCCAGTGACCCAGCAGAATTCACTGCCCAATACCACAGTTAACTATAAACTCATCAGTGGACTAGTTCACTGATGAGTATTGTGACCCCATGATCCAATGGCATTCCAAAAACCCCATCTATGAGTTCATGAGATTTAGTCATAACCATAACAGAGTTCATGGCATTTCAGTATTTCCTTAGGGTCTATTTCTAGATGTAGGATTTGTGGGTCACAGAGCAGAAATAAAGCTGGGAGGAAGAAGGATTACAAATTCAAGTCTAGCATGGGCAACTTAGTAACTTAGATTTTGACTAAAAAAATTTTTTTAAAAAGGCTGAGTGAAAAGACCCTGGTTCAATCCCTGGTATAAGCACCACCCCCATAAAAACAGAAATCATAAATTTTAGATCCATACAGAAGCTTCTTTGTTAGGTTTCTGTATTATGCTTGGCAATAAACTCCCAGGTGTCAGGACCATTTTTTTGTGTGTAATTTACTCTGCATGGCTATATGTGGGAATTATCTCTTATGGGTACCCCCACTCCTCACACACATACTCCTTTTAGCTTTTGAATAAGTAGTGGCTGAAAGATCAGGTTTTTATCCTTTACAAGTATGTTGGCTATCCCTAGGGAAGAATCCAATTGAAGTAATCATGAACCTCTGTAATTGTTGTCCTAAACCATTACCTAGGGTGCTATCTAGCTTGCCAATGACTGCTGCAGGCTCAAATTATGCTGTCAAGTTTCAATCAACTTTGAGCAAATTGGTGGAGTCCCACATGGCTCAAGAAAGCAATATAAGTTTAAGGATATTTCAGAAGGGGGCGCTGAGTATGACAAGCAGTAATGCTAGGTTATCTGATAAAATTCCTTCAACCATCCAAAGCAAAATCAGTAATCAGGTCCCATAATTATTATTGTATTTCAGTCTGTGAATGTTAAAGAATTTTTAGTGCAAGAGACTTCTCCTTACAATAGAGATTTACAGTTTCAACATTCTTGCCAAGTACTTTATATCCATTGAAGAAATACTATTATGTTGAATTGACTTTGAAGACATGACAATAAATATCAACTAGCCTGATCATTACATGGTTAGAATCAGAGCCACCTTGTGACATATTCACTCATATCACCTCTTGAAGTGTGATTCAGTCCTACCAATGAACAAACCCGAGATTGAAAACCACAAAATTAATGTTATATATGATATGTTGCTTTTCTGTGAGAAAATTGCCATCTATCAGGATTTTAGTAATACTTTATCTTGAATTCATAGTAATTTTAGTGTGTTAACTCTTCAAGGAGTCTCTGGAAATTTCAAGTGCTCAAGGGCTGTTATTCACTGAATTGGAACAAATACTCAATGCCATGTACAAAATCATTATGCTGATAAAGTCAGTATTCATTTATTAGAAATACTCCCAGCACTCGGGAGGCTGAGGCAGGAGGATCATTGTGAGTTCGAGACCAGCCAGTTAGTTCAAAGCCAGCCTGAACTACATAGTGAGACACTGTCTCAAAAAATAGGGCCGGGATTTAACTCAGTGGCCTAAGCACCTGCCTGGCAGGCACGAGGTTGTAAGTTTGATCCCCAGTACCAAAAAGAAAGAAAGAAAGAAAGAAAGAAAGAAAGAAAGAAAGAAAGATGAAGTCTTCCTGTACTTTAAAGTCCATATTTGAACTTCAAATGTACCTCTTCAGAAATTTAAATTGCAAAGATTATCATTGTATACTATATAGTTTGTTTCGGTTGTATTTAGATGTCCTCTCAAAGTCTCATGCACTCGTAGGCTTCTGGAGCAGGCTGGTCTAGGTTGTGTGACATTGGGATCAAGGTTGCGTGGTATTAAATTAGTTCACTGATTGTAATTATCTTAATTTTGGGTGTGGATTATGGGAATGCTCACACTGAGTGTGGGTGACACCACCCAAAAGTCTTGTCATCTGAATGGCATAAAAGGGAAAGACAGGCTTGCTGCTTGCTGTTGCCTGCTTGCTCTGCCATGGAGTCTTTACCCTCTGTGATGCTGCTCTGCCATGCCACCCTGCCTTGGCGCCAGAAAACCATGGACTGAAACCTCCGTCAATGGTGAGCTGAAATAAACCTTTTCTCCTTTATCTTTGGGTGTTAGGTATATAGTCTTAGCAACAAGAAAAGTAAGTAAGATGCAATTCTTCTTGAGATTAAAACAACAAAGATCACAATGGCATTTCCTAGACCATGACAGAAATGTTCTTAGAAGGACTTGACCTATTCACCTAATCTTTTGAGGGCAAAGAACCTGATTTACATGGATAAGCCTAAAGGCAAGAAGCTGATGGGGCCGTCACACACAGCAAAACATACAGAGTGAACTGTGAACCAAGAATGTGTTTACCCCATTGGTACTGGTAACTATTTTTTAATCTTGTGGAAGGACTAGCTCTGAAGAAGAGTGGCACTATGGGCTGTACCACTAGAACAAGTTGGAAGGAGCCACATTAATTGATCAGTGAAATAATACAATAACCAAAGAAATAAGGTACTATTATAAACCCCTCATTTTGAGTAGACAGAAAAGGTTTTTTTTTTTTTTTTTTTTTTTTTGAGACAGGGTCTCACTATGTAGTTCAGGCTGATCTTGATTTCACTTTATAGCCCAGGCCCCAGCCTCGAACTCGCAGTGATCCTCCTACCTCAGCCTCCTGAGTGCTGGGCTTACAGGCACGAAGACAGCAAAGTATTGATGTTCCAGTGAATGCATAAAACTGCCCTATGGGGAAATAACCAATTCAGAGATTTTATTTTATCAGTTCAGTAGGACCCTTTTGCCTCCTGTGGTAAATTCTTTTTTTTTTTTTTTTTTGCAGCACCAGGGATTGAACTCACAGCCTCACACCTGCCAGACAGGCACTTAAGCCACTGAGCCAAACTCCTAGCCCTAGTTTTTTGAGGCAGGGTCACATTATGTAGCTCAGGCCAGCCTTGCCCTCACATTGTAGCCCAAGCTGGCCTTGAACTCACAACACTCTACCTACCTCAGCCTCCCGAGTGCTGGAATTAAAGGTGTGCACCACCATGCCTGGCTCCTTTGGTAAATTCTTCATTTCCCCACCCAATTCTATGGGACCTAGGGGAAGAAGAGAGAGGTTAAAGGAGACTGTAGTGCAAGAGAACAAGTCACTCCTGATTTCCAGTTTGGGCTGGTTTGAGCCACTAGGGAGAAACACTTCACCTGGATGAAAACTGAAGTTTTGATATTTTATTGCATTGCATGTTTTCATACCATAAAATGAGATTTTTTTTTTTTTTTTTTTTTTTTTTTTTTGCGGCACCGGGGATTGAACTCACAGCCTCGCACCAGACAAACAGGTGCTTAAGCTGCTGAGCCAAACTCCCAGCCCTGGTTTTTTTGAGGCAGGGTTGCAGTATGTAGCTCAGGTCGGCCTTGCGCTCACATTGTAGCCCAAGCTGGCCTCGAACTCACAACGCTCTGCCTACCTCAGCCTCCCGAGTGCTGGGATTAAAGGTGTGCACCACCACGCCCAGCTAAAATGAGATTATTAATAGTTGAATGCCTCTGGGAAAGCCATGAAACCTGCCATAGATATTAACCTGGGGTAGAGAAGCAGAGATTTGAAGATAGCAACAGAGAAAATGAATTTTCATTCTTCTGTACCCTGTCAAGTCCAACTCAGTTAGTTAGCTTCTCCCAGTAAACTACCATTACTGTGAATAATGTCTTCATTCCATACAATTTGCTTGACAGTGACCATATGTGACTTGTCGGTGATCCAGAATAGAACCAGATGCTTGTCTCATAACTAAAGTGATCCCAGGGCCCTGGGTTTGTACCATCAGTTTCACCAGAGAACTGTTAGAAATGAATCTTGGGCTGCAACTGAGGCTTACACAATAAGAATCTATATTTTAACAAGATACCCTAGTGATTAATACACGATATATTTATTCATGTACTTAATTCTTTCCATGATTCTAGCTGCAAACGAAATTGGTTTGGAACTGAATCAAATTCCAATGGTTAGGTTCATTGTTGATCTTATGGGGAAATTTGATTTGGTATGCAACCAATTCAGTTTGCAACTAGAATTGTGGAAAGAATTAAGTTCATAAACCAAAGTATCCCTGCAATTTTTTTGTTTATTATTTTTTTTTTTTGGTGTGGGGGCATTAGGGCTTGTATCTAGGTGTTCCCCCAAAGCCTCATATATTCATAAGTGGGGCTTTTCAGAGGTGGCTGGATCTAGGGTGTGTGATGCTGGGATCAAGGATGTGATGCTGGGATCAACTCATGGTGATACTAGGATTAAGGGTGTCCTGCCCTGGGTGTTAACCTACAGGTGGGTAGCCTGGAAAGAAAAAGGATTGCTGCTTGTCACTTGCTGCTTTACCACTTCACTTGTTGCTGCCTTGTTGCCTTCTGCCTGCCATGAACTGTTTGTCCTCTGCTATGCCAACTTGCCTTGGAGCCAGTCAACTATGAACTGAAACCTCTAGAAACTGTGAACTAAACAAACCTTTCCTCATTTAACTTTGAATGTCCACACTCAAAGTCTCAGCAATGAGAAGAGTAACTAAGACAGTACCTTCTGTATGCTAATACAGTTTAAGAAGCATTGATTAGAGAATTCAGTGTGCTTTGGATTGTTTCCTGCATAGAATTCCTCATTTTGATCTCAGGCTTGCAAGGTGCTGAACCAGAAGCAGTTTATAATTGTGAGATCTGATCCATGCCCATATGATCCCAGACAAATCATTTCCAGAACTCTCTTCCTGCTTCATTATAACTGTTTAATCACATGAATTATAAGATTCCAAAATTCTGTGAGTTTGATTGAAGCAAAGGAAAAAACTAAAGCTAAGTTTGATAAACACTGTTATGAACTAATTGTAGAACTTCTGCATATCACCATGCCACTGTAAGAGAGAGTATTGTAAGCTCATTGGCCGATCCTTTAAGTCAGCCTAAATGAAAAAATAATTTCCTGTTTAATAGTAATTGTAGTTTCTTCACTGAGATGGAGGCATATTTGGTAAGAAAAGAAGATAGTTGCTAAAACAGAATTATATTTAGAGTGGCAAGAAGCCAGGAGCATCTAAGTCATTTTTACTGGAATAATTCATAAATTCTTTATTTGAAAAACATAGCTAATTGGGATAATTTAATATGTAAAAATGTTTTTAAGAAAAGAGGGAATTTGTTGGAAAACAAAACAAATTCACACAGAAAACAAACTCACACTGCTTGATTTTCTGAATGCAAGACATATGTTGTGTGGATTAAGAAGAAGATCAAATCAAATCCAGTATTTAAGATTATGTTTCAGGAGCACCAATGAGTCATTGGAGACCTTAGCAAAATCTTTTCACCCCTGTATGCTTCTGTTCTTGAAATTGACTGAATTGGACTCCTTGACTGAGGTTGCCTAGAACTTTGGATTGAGAAGCACAACAGGGCCTTAGGCAACCCCATCAGGAAAGAACTGATTGATTAGTAATGTCTGCTTCGGGTAAGGGAACAGGAAATTAGCAAGAAAGTTCATTTGTGTGCAAGCCCTTGGTCTAGATCTCTGAGGACACTGACTACTTTAAATATATCATTCATAAAATTTATAAATTCAGTTTCATTTATTTAAAATGTAAACTATTTTTAAAACATTTATGAAAGTGCTTATATAGCATTATTATAAAAGAGCTTTATTATAGGGAAAAACTGAAACCAATTTCTGGATTTGCTATTGCTACTTTGGAGTCTTTTAACAATTTTAAATATAATTGTGATTTTCTGTTATAGTAATGACATGTAGGTCTGAGTCAAACAAAAGTACACCTGGATTTAAAAGAAATTCCCTGCACAATATCTGATAGGGTAAAAGTGATTTATGCAATGTGTGCTCTGTTTTGTTAGACATGGGTTTTTTTCTATTTGGTGCCCTTTATACGAAACAGATGCCAATCTGTAAATTAGGCACTCACAGTAAAGGAGATAGAATTTTTGTGAATGGGGGAAGTTAATGTGTGAATGGGGGAAGTTAATGTGTGGATGGACAAATCTGTATTGACTTTTTGGAGTGTGAGTCATTTTGTCAGTCATCAATCCAGGGTGATCTTTCCCCATTCCTGTCAATGGAATTGGTGGTGAGAGAGAGTTGAAAGTTCTGTCGAGAAGTGTGCTCTTCGACTTAACAAGTTCTACCTTGGTTTTAACCTGACCTGGGTGAGTGTAGGGAACATTCTCAGTCGCAGTAAGAAAACACTGCTGCTGAATTTGGGTTTCAGTTTCAAATGTAATCCCAAAAGGAAACTAGATTAAAATACTCTGCAGAGTTTGGAGAAAGAATACATTTATACTTCTTTTCTTTCTCTGCCTTCAGTTCTTCAGTAGTCTACTTTTTTCTTCTCACTTAAAAAGTGAAAATTTCATTGTTTTCATATAATTCATTGATTGTTTGATAGTTTTTGATAGACACAACTAATGATCATTCCTTCTGGACTTGAATGCAGCAAACTCATTCATTTATTTATTGGTACAGTAAAAAGTATTCATTTAGTTCTCCAATTGAGAGTAAGACACAGGTCTGGCCATCCAGGTTACAGCACTATGTAGAGACAGGGCCTGTCTTCAAAATTAACTGTGCAACAAGGGGTCATAAGTATATTCAAAATGATAATAGAAATATGAATTGAAAATGATTTTTGGAAATATTATTCTAGCTCCTGACCCCACTTACCTGATATCCCACCCTTTGAACTCCTGTATATAACCACTCTTATTAATTTCTTTTGTATCCTTCTGGTGTTTATTTTATGTAGATAAAGAATATTTTTATTGCTGGGTGTGACAGAATATGCCTGTGATTCAGCTCCATGGGAGGTTGAGACATAAGGATGGCCAGTTTGAAGCCAGCCTAGGAAACTTACCAAGACTTTTAAACTTAAACTTTTTTAAATTTTGAAAGAGGGGAGAGGAAGGGAGTTTAGCCTATTGAGTGGCAGAGGGAGACCTTGCCTAGCCTGTGTAAGGCCTTGGCTTTAATCTTCAGTGCTAAAAAGCAAATGTATGTGCGTATAGCTACTTTATCTCCTTTTCATAAACATTAGGATATTCCATACTGTTGTTGCATCCTATATTTTCCATTTACCAATTTTCCTGAGATTTTTCTATAGGGCACAGAGAACTTCGTTCTCTCATCACAGCTGTGTAATATTGTGTCTGTGTTCCATAGTTTATTTATCCACTTACCTAGAGATGGACAGTCAGGTATCTTCATTGTCTTGTTCATGAACACAATTGTGTGGTGGGTAAAAGGCTGTATCTGTCACTTCACTTAGTGCTGGTTTAGATATAACTGTAGCACTGATCTCCACGAGTGAAATTGCCAAGTAAAAATTCAATGCATATGTAATTTTGATAGCAGTTACCAATTAGCCCCCAAAAGGGTTGTACTATTTACATTCTTGCCAGCAATGTACCTAATTCTGTTATTTATTTCAGAATGTGTTGTAAAATTTTGGGAATCGATTTTTTGCCAACTTACTAGGTGAAAAATGATATCCCTGTATAGTTTTGACTTGTAGTTTTATGATTAGTGAGGTTGAATATCTTTTTATATGGTTAAGAACAATTTTTTTTTTCTGTGACCTGCCAGTGTTTCTCATTCAAAGAAATTGCTTTGAGATTTTTTTCACAATTTCTGGGAGGAAAATCTACTCTTCTTCATGGATATTTACTCTAAGAATCTATGGTAAATCCTCTTTATATGTTTATTGGTTTAACTTCCAGTAAGCCCAGAAGTTGGGCAGTATGAGTCCATTTTAAAAAGAGGAAACTGAGGTTCAGAACAGTTAATTAACCTGATTGCAGGTCAGATAGCGAGGTACAGCTGGAACTGAGGTCTGGACCCCAGTTGGCCTTACTTCTAAAGTCTATCTTCTTAATCATCTCTTACAGTATTACTGCTTGTCTTAGGCAAAGACCAGAGTTAACTTGTTCAAACTGGTTTTGATTTTGCACACACAAAAGATGATAGAGACGCTTGTTCCCACTATCACGTTGAGTGGTATGTGAAAGCCAGGCTAGGATTCAAAGCATGCCACGTGTAATCCACCCTGTGTAATGCCAGGCTGTCTGTAATCCCCAGGGAGATTGATGTGCACCCCCAAGAAAGAGCCTCAAGACCACACATCTGAAGCTAAGAGGAGACAGAAATGAAAAGATGCTAAAATTACACAGGAAGAGGATCACATGGATCCTGGTGTCATATAGTGTGCATGGATACTATGAAGCAAACAGTTAGTCCAGACTTCACCAAGAGAAGCTTCCCACTAGCGGCCCATAGTGTGATAACCTGCTGTAGTCCCTTCTGCCCCTGCTGCCTTACAACAGGGTTTGAGAAACCCTCAGTTCCATGTACTTCCTGGAGTCCCTCACCTGGGTCACTCACCTGGGTCCTTCTCCAACTTGGCCCCACTCCTGGAAGTTCAGGCATGTGTAGAAGGACAGTTTCCCTTCTCTTAAAAGAGCTTGTATTGCATGCGAAAAATTTGAACTAGCCCCAAAAGAGAATATATGAAACTTGTTAATTTATGACATTTGACAAATTTGCAAGGTCTGATGCAGGTGCATTACAAAATGATTAAAACCTTAGGTTGTCTCCTCCAGAAATAAGTGTAGGAGAGTATTATATTACTCCTGAATAATGTAAACACGGCAGTTTTCTTCCAGTTCAAAAAGATAGCTGGGATGCCCGTTTTCACTTCATTTACCACTTGCATTCTAAAAGCCATCTTCCTTCTGTCAGGTTTCCCTATTTTCCTTCACTTTAACTGGCAAGTTCCCTTCCCGGTTAACCAAAGAAATGTGCTCTGACAGATTTGACTTACTTAAAGCAACAGGTGTATTTCCTGGCAAGGTACGACACTTGTAGACGGATGTGCTAGGAAGACTGAAGCAGAGCCTCCTGCTGTGGCAGCAGGGTAAGCAGAAATGATGCTGACCACTAGAGAAGTCTGAGAGGAGTCTGAGCTGATCTGGATTTGCTGAGTAATTAGTTAATCTCAAGTGTGACTAAATCTCTGGCATTCTCTCTACTATTTATTTATTTATTTATTTATTTTTGCGGCACTGGGGATTGAACTCACAACCTCGCACCTGCCAGGGCAGGCACTTAAGGCACTGAGCCAAACTCCCGGCCCTGGTTTTTCGAGGCAGGGTCGCACTGTGTAGCTCAGGCCGGCCTTGCGCTCGCGTTGTAGCCCAAGCCGGCCTCGAACCCACAACGCTCCGCCTACCTCAACCTCCCGAGTGCTGGGATTAAAGGCGTGTGCCACCACGCCCGGCTATTCTCTCTACTTTTATGAATCAATTTCTGAATTTATTTCAGACATCCATATTTGGTGACGTTGGTAGTAGAAAAGCTCTCTAGAGAGACTGATTGTTGTGGTCACTATTGAGCTGGCTTAATAAAATGGCACAAAGCGTTGAGTAACACAAACACAAAACAGCAGTTTAGACTGTGGCCCAGCGAACAACCCAAGCCGGTAGCCCCTTGTCTCTGAATCTCTCACTTGCATGTTACTGTCTTTGTGGCTACTCCAGCTCCGGAGCAGTGAAGCAATTCAAAAGGTCCTGTACTGTCATGAAAGGGTGAGTACTGTCATGAATATCTGGGTACCTACGGGTGAGTACTGTCATGAATATCTGGGTACCTACGGGTATTCTGTGTCACAAGAGCCTATTTTACTTTCCCCACCATCTTCGATCATCTTGAGTCTTTTTTTACTGGTTGAGTATCTGAATTCTCCTAACAGGATATAATATTCTGGAATGTGGGGACTTTGTCTTACCGGCCACTGTTTCCAGCCACATCTGATACAATGGCTCACACATTCTAGACATACTTTAAACATCTTGAAAGAGAATTCCAGGGTAAAAGTTATTTCACTTGAGTTCTGTTATGGTTGATATATTGTGTCAACTTGAGAAATTTAGAAGTTTAACTAAGAGACTCAGCAGGGAGCCAGGATCCTTACTTTGTAAATATTCTCATGCTGTGCAAGAGGAGGGCACAGAGATTTTGTGAGTGCTACACCCACCCTGGAGGGTACATACAATATAAGGGAGAAGAGACTTGTTTCCCCTTTTTTCTGGTGTGCTGCCTTGAAGTGTTGCCCCAGTGCCACGCCACCCTGCCTTGGAGCCAGCTGATTATGGACTGAAACCTCCACAAACAGTGAGCTAAATAAACCTTTCCCTCCTTCATTTTGGGTGTTGGGTGTTTTGTCCCGGTAATGAGAGAAAAGTAACCAAGACAGGGTCACACAGATGGGATCAACCATTGTTATCTCTCACATTGCTTTGCACATAGTACATGTATCCTCAATTAAAACACTTGAAAAATGAACAGAATACTTGTCATCTTGGATTAGTGCTGGTAATAATAGTTGCCAGTGATTATATGCCAGAGAATACACAAAATGTTTTACATACTTCACTTCATTTACTTATCCAACTACCCAAGGACAATAAGTAATAAGAATGATATTAATTTCATTTTGATAAAAAATTGGACCTCAATAAAATTAAATAACATTTCTATGGTGACCACTGAAAAATGTGAAATCCAAGACTGAACCAGGTATATCAGATTTTTAGATAAGTAGTCTTAAATGTCAGAATACGTTGCCCTCAGGGGAGACTGCTAAGCCATGTTGATAGGTTGAGCTGATTTTAGCATATCCATACTAATGGAAATGATATGATTGAGGTACCAGTCTCTGAGATGTATGGCAAAGAGACACAAAGATTTGTCAACTGATTTCATAGTGGATCTCTCTGAACTTGTTCTATGATTTTGTTATGATTAACAATACATGTTTAACTTAATGGAAGGAAAATTAATGAGGTGAAACCCACAAGTTAGCAAAAGGAGAAAAAACATCAAGCTGATACTTAAAAACTGTATTTGAAGTTTTTCTTCCAACATTTGAGCTCACATTTCTTTATGAAGATCTAAGTTTCCTTCGATAAGGCATTTTAATGAGATACCTGAAAATCATAACCCTAATAAAAGTTTTATAACTATTACAATTATTAAAAAGTAGTGTGTAAGCCATTTTTTAAAGGAATACAAGTCAAAATCTTTCTATTTTTCCCCCAAACTGGGTTCAGAGCCCTCCTGTTTGAGGCAGTGTGGGAGAGCAGGAAAAGCCTTGGACTTGGAAGTCAGACGCAGTTTGCTTTGAAAGGTTGGGTTTGCCAGCTTCTGGCAGAGTGGCTAATGTCTTCTCACTTCTCTGAGATTCGGTTTCCTCATCTAAAAAAATACTACTTCAAAACCTTTTCTACTAATATACTATGAAGAATCAAAGAAATTTAAGAAATCACCCTCACAGTATGTGTTAATTGTAAACACCCTGCAAACACTGAATTGGAATGTAAATCTGGCATTCGTGGTCTCTTCTGGGAGTTTCTGCATTCTGTATTCACTGATGGTACCATAATGGCAAATTGTTCATTCTCAACATTAATTAAGAGTCTATTCAGTGTAAATCATTGCGCTTACTCTTTAGGTTTATTTGACTAATGTTGATTTGTGCTTGATTTCTAAAGCACTTTAAGAAAAATTCAGGAATAGCTTTCCTACATCAAAATGCATAAATCCTAGTGTTCACTGTTTAGTGGAATTTAAGTGTTCACTGGTTAGTGGATATATGTATCCACAGAATATTTTCAGTATTTACAGGTCTCCTCACACTCTTATAGTTGGTACTTTTCCAAAGAGTAACCAACATTCATTTATGTTTTCATTTTGAAATAATTTCAGGCTTAGCAAAATAGTGTGAGTGGTAAAATAGTGTTTTGCTCATATTTCCCAAGTTGTAAAATAGTAAATCAAAATTGAGAGACTGTGGACTGGGTTTATACAGTAGTTCAGTAACTGAGCACTTGCTTGAGATGAGCGAGGCCCTGGGTTCAATCCCCAGCATGGAAGGGATGAGAAGACTAGAAAATTAACCTTGAAATAACATTATTATACAGATTTCATTGTCATTCTTCCAGCTTTTCCACTCAGGTCTTTTTTCTGGCTCACGATTCTGTCTAGGTTCACACTTATACCATGTGGTCATGTCCGTATGATCTTCTCCAATCTGCACAAGTCATTTATCCATTCTTTCTTTTATGATATTTTAACAGAGACTGTTCTGTATAATTTCCCTCAATTCTGTTTGTATGGTGATTCCTCAGGGCTAAAAATCAGGATGTGCATTTTCAGCAATAGTGAGATAGACGTGATCTTATACCCTTCTCATTGCTGACTATCCAGAGATACTTGGCAATGTCTCGTTATTGGTGATATGAGCCTTGATCAGATGATAAAGGGGAGAATTTCAGATCTCATTATAAAGCCATTATCTCACCTTCTCTAATTAATAGGTATCTTTTTAAAAATAAGTCTGTTGGTACATTTTAGATATATGTACACATTACATTCATCATCAGGAATCTGTACCTGTACATGGTGTATCTTTTCTTAATTAAGTTTTTGTTACATTTTAGATATACATAATAATCATATTCATCATAGGGAATTTGTTCCAGTACATGATATATTTTGATTCCTCTTTTCCCCCCAATCTTCTCTCCTCCCTTCAATCCCTTTTCCTCTCTCTATTTACAAAGCTTTGCTTTCATTTTATCCTTTGTTTTTTTAATCATTTTTTCCTTTTCCCTTCTTTCCTTATCCCCTTCCCCCACCCTAGTTCCTCTTTCCTTTTGAATAATTTCTTCCCATTTCACAATATCTATTGTATATTTTGGTCCTTATTTATACTTTCGGTTTCTCAAACCAAGAAGACAATGTGATGTTTACACATGTGAGTTCAGTTAATTTCACTTAAAAGTGTGGTCTCAAGGTTCATCCATTTACCTAGAAATGTCTCAAGTTTAATCCTTCTTTATGGTTGAGCAGTATTCCATTGTATAAAAAAATCTTCTTCATTCATTCCTCAATTGATGGGCATTTGGGTGGTGGCCAAAATTTAGCTATTACAAACTGTGCTGCTATAAACATGGGTGTACATATATTGCTGTGGTATTATGGTTTCAATTTTTCTGGGAAGATACCCAGAAGGGGAATAGCTGGGTTAAACTGGACCTCTAATCCTAGTCTTTTGAGGAATCTCCACACTGATTTTCTCAGTGGTTGCACCAGTCTACACTCCCACCAACAGTGGAGAAGGATTCCTTTTCCCCCACAGTCCCTCTAACATTTGTCATTGACTGAGTTCTTGATAATAGTCATTTTTTTTCTGGAGTGAGATGCAATCTAAGTGCTGTTTTAATTTGTGTCTCTCTAATAACCAGTGATTTTGAACATTTTTTCATGTATTTGTTTGCTGTTTGTGTTTCTTCATCTGAGAAATGTGTATTTACCTCACATGCCCATCTTTGGACTGGGTCTTTGAATTTGAAAGGTCTGATTTTTTTCAGTTTTTTATATGTTCTCGGTAGAAGTCCTTTTTCTGAGGAACAGCTGGCAAAAATTTTTCCCACTCTGTGGGTTGTCTCTTCACTCTGATGATGTTTCATTTTGCTGTTCAAAAGTTTTTTCTTAAATTTTATTTTAAAGATAGTAAAATCCAACAAAACATAACAGAACAAAGTCAATGAAAACAAAACAGTAGAACTGGTACAGAACTTCAAAGCAAGATACTAGGAAAACAATGGCTACTACAGTATATCTTGTTATCGTCACAATAGTTGACCATTCCATCAGGTATAGTAAAATCAAACCAAAAGCAAAACAGAATAAAACCAATAAAAACAGAATATGAAATAAAGCAAAAAAAATTAATCAGAAAAAGCAAAACAGAACAATATTGGGCCTCAAAGCCAAGATAGAAGGGAATCCCCCATATTTGCCACATTGCATGCTGTCATCTTCCCAAGAGTTGTTCAGACTGCTGGCCCCAGGCCTGCAAAATCAACCAAACAATACAAGCGTTTAGTTGCTTCATGTACCTTAGTTGCTATCAACTTAGCCGGTCCTCCGAACCAGCAGTTTGCTTATAGAGGGGATGGGCTGTCCTTGATTTTTAGCCCGCATGCTGGTAGGCTTACAGGAGGCATATCTTTCTCTCCCTGGAGTTTGCGCTGGTGACACGCCACTCACCAGGAAGGCAGGCTAGTTGTCTTGTGCTTCAAACCTCCCTGATTCAATGTGGCAGGTTCTTGGGAGGCACGTCCTTCTCTTCCTGGAGTCCGTGCTGGTCGTGCGCCACTCATGAGGAAGGCAGGCTAGTTGTCTCCAAAAGTTTCATAATATGATGAGGTCCCAGTTGTTGATTCTTTGTCATATTTTCCTGTAGTCTGGGATTTTTGTTCATAAAGTCTTTGCCTACACACATGCCTTCAAGAATTCTACCTATTTTATCTTCCAGCAGATTTAGCATTTCTATTTAATATTTAGATCTTTGATCCATTTTGATGTTTAGTGCATGGTGAGAGACATTGGTCTAGTTTTAAGTTTTGGCATATAGAAAGCCATTATTTACAGCACCATATACTAAAGAAACTACCTTTCTTCGAGTGAGGGTGTTTGTCCATCTTGTCAAAGATAAGATGACTGAGTGTGTTTCAAGCTGTTTATGCATTTTCTAATCTGTTCCATTGATCCTCAGATCTGGCCCCCCCAGCACCATGCTTTTTTTCGTTTTATCACAGTAGCTTTGTAGTATAATTTTAAGCCAGGAATTGTGATGCCTCCTCCCTTGCCTTTTCTGTCCAGAATTGTTTTTGCTATTCTAGGTCTCTTCTGATTCCAAAGAATTTTTGGATTGTTTTCTCTAGTTCTGTGAGGTATGCTAATGGTATTTTGATTTGGACTGCATTAAATCTGTATAACAATTTTGGGAGTATGGGCATTTTTACTATGTTGCTTCTTCCTATCCATGAGCAAGGGATATCTTTCAATTTTCTGATATCTTTTTTGATCTTCTTTTTCAGATTACTATAGTTTTCATTGTACAGATCTTTTACTTCCTTTGTTAGATTGATTCTTAAGTATTTCATTTCTTTTGGTGCTATTGTGAAAGGCCTGGTTTACCTAATTTCTCTCTTAGTGAGTTTGTTATTTATACACAGGAATAGCTATTGATTTTTGAGTGTTGACTCTGAGATACTCATTTATTCAACAAACATATCATGAGCACCTATACTTGCCATACACTTTTCAAGGTAATGTGGACACAGGTAAGCAAGATGAGTATATTTCTTGGAGCTCATAAATATGCTTTTTATTTTGGAGGTGGCAATTACA
Organism: Dasyprocta punctata; assembly: GCA_004363535.1. NCBI lineage: Eukaryota > Metazoa > Chordata > Mammalia > Rodentia > Dasyproctidae > Dasyprocta > Dasyprocta punctata. The sequence continues at coordinate 19,887 of RJWM01026835.1, forward strand.
AGACTAGATTTAGCAGTCCAACTGATCTCCAACTAAATAGGAGAATCCCAGGACTCCAGGAGGCCTAACCTAAAAAGCACTTGACTACATTTTGACATTTTTTCCTACTCTGACATTTTAGTATTTGTATCATCTACTGATGCAATTTCTTGGTTACATTCTCCCTCCCTCCATCTCTCCTTCTTTCTCTCTCTCTCTAGCTTACATTTCACTTGTCTCTAATTGTAAGGGTCTTCCATCCCAGAATAAGATTTCATTCATTCACTTATCAAGCTCCTTTAAAAAACCCTGCTGTCTCTCAGATATAATAACAAGTAACAGGATACAACTTTTCAGGGTGATTTGTCCAATAATCTTCACAAACATCCTGTGCAGTAGGTGCTATTACTTTCATTTTCCACATGAGGGTAGAATGCACAGGAAGACAGGAACTTGAACCAAGATCACACAGTGCTGGGATGCCCACCCACACATGGTGAACCAAGTGCCTTTTGCACTAAATTCCAGTATCTTTCATTACCCAAGAGTAGATACAGGATAAAGACAAATGAGATTCTTCTTTCTTGGGGTTTATGTTTTGGTGTAAACCTTTAAAAAGCACTCATGTTACTGCAGGACCTGTAGGTCTGTGTCAAGGTGCAAACATGGTTATCTATTTTTGGAATGAGTTTGTTAAAAATTGTCAAAAGTATAGCCTACTTTAGCAATAGCAATTTAAATTTATGGGAAGATGGGAGAGTAAAACTGATTAATATGCCTAGAAATGCTTGGTAATTCAGGACAGAAATAAGCACAGGATAATACTTCATGTAACAGAGATGTCATTTATCAGATTGCATATGCCTGTATGAAAGGGTCTATAAACCAGGCATGGTGGCGCCTGCCTTTAATCCCAGCAGACAGGAGGCTGAGGTAGGAGGAGCGTTGTGAGTTTGAGGCTAGCTTGGGCTACAACGTGAGTGTAAGCGTGGCCTGAGCTACATAGTGCGACCCTGCCTCAAAAAACTGGGGCCTGGAGTTTGGCTTAGTGGCTTAAGTGCCTGTCTGCCTGCCTGGCATGTGCGAGGCTGTGAGTTCGATTCCTGGTGCTGAAAAAAAGAAAAGGTCTATAATAGTCTGCAAGGCTTATGCCCACAAACTACCGAAATATGGTGTGAAAGGTGGTTAACAAATTATGTTGCAATGTATTGTTCTGGCTTGCTGGCATCCCACAGGCTTCTCAGTAGACTTAGAAAAGCCACATGAGATAAATATAGTGAAGAAAGCATTGATCATTAAGTTGGTGGCATCACTTGCCATTTGGATGCAGGCCTTTCTACACTGGCAATATAGTTTTTGGGTCCTGACAGGAGCTGTGGTTGGAGACATGTCTATTGTCATGGTGCCAAGTGATTTCCCTGGTTGATTCTTAAAGCAAGGAGTTCATTGCAGAAGTACTTTAGGATCACATTATGAAGCAGAAAATTACAGATTGTATACATTACTTGATGGAAGAAGATGAAGATGCTTACAAGAAACAATTCTCTCAGTTGTGAAGAACATCATAACTTCAGATGTGACTGAGGAGTCATCCAAGAAGCTCATGCTATCATGAGAGAATTAAGTCTATAGAAAGAAGCCCAAGAAAGAATTTTAAAAGGGTTGGTAGTATCCCTAAATGCCCTTCCCCAGAGGAAAGATTGGGTAACTCAAAAAGGGGCAAATTTCGTACGAGATCAAGAGCAGGCTTCTGAGACCAAAACTGAGCAGCAAACTTCTATGGTTTTTTTCAGGTGAAGACTATAAATTTATTGAGCAAATAGCTTTAAAACTTAACCAAAGCTGGATGTGGTGGTGCATACCTGTAATTCCAGCTACTCAACAGGCTGAGCCAGGAGGATCACATGTTTGAAACCAGCCTGGGCAACTTAGTGACTTGATGCAAACCTGTCTCAAAACAGACAGACAGACTGATAGACACACAGATAACTGAAGATGTATGCATCCAGTGCCACCTGGGTTCAATCTTCAGTATGAGGGTGGGGGTGTGGGACCTGGTAAATGAATACAGTCATAATTTTAAATAACAGAATTGGTTAACAAAACAGTTAAACAGGGTAAAAATTAAAAGGGAATTTGGAAGGGTTGGGTGCAGACTCCTTCTGCTGCTTGTGTAGAGAAACCTCTCCAAGGAAGTGGTATTTGAGCCATGAGAAGATCTGGGAGGAAGAGCTCCAAGTCATCTTGGAAGAAACTGAGGAATTGTAAGCATCAGTATGGTTTGACAGGAGAAAGGAGAACTGAGTCATGAGGAAGGGCCAAAGAGAAAAGCAGACATGGCTTGTTTCTTTATTCATTTCCAGTTATTTCTCAAACCTCACCTTCCCCATGATTCTTCCAATGGACTCACTATGATCCATTTTCCATCTTCTTTGAGGATCAAGAACCAGAAAGGTCAGTTCCCATAGCTGCTGATTCTGGAACCAACTCAGTGGTTTTACAGATGCAGGCTTGGAAAAAAAATGGTGTGAGAGAGTCTATGAATGAATCTTGCTAGTGATCTTTCCCTTTTCACTTCTCATTTGGAAGCTAGTATGACCACATGAATCAGTGTCTTTGCAGCTAGAAACAGCTGAGTCAAGAAAATAAGACATTTTACCTTATGGGACAAACATTCCACCCACAATACATCTATCATAGGATGGTAGGAGAGGGGTCAGTGCAGTGAAATGTACTCCAAAATATGCAGCAAGAGTCCTAGTACATATGAAATAAGCCCTTAGTTTTTGTTAACTAAACAAAACAAAGCAAAACGAAAAACAGTGAACAGGTGTAATGGCTTTAAATCACCCTAGGCTAAATGTAAACAAACTGTTTAAGCTAGAAACTATAGCCTCAAATATACTAAAAATGTGTTCCAACTATGAGCTATAGCCCAGATCCCAAAGGTTTTCATTTTAAAATTGATTTTAGTTTTTTTGACAAAATAAAAATTGGAAGGAGAAAATTGTGCTTGTTTTTAGTTAGAGCATGGGAAAGCCTCAATGGCCCAGCTAAACCTTTCAGTGGCAGGTGAGACTGAGACCCTTACAGGGTTTTCAGCAATCCTTTGGAAATCACACATGGGAAACCAAAGTGACCACACTTGCCCTTTGATGAGAGCAGCTAAGACATTCAAAGGAAGTCCAAAACGACTTAACATGACCTGTGACAAACCACCAGCTGAACAACTGGCCCAGAAAAAGCTCCTTTCACAGGACCTCCTGCTTTAGCATCATCACCATTAACCCTTTACACTTTAGATATTAAATTACTGGACCAGATGCAACATTTCATTCTGAGATTCCCAATGCAACAATAGTGATCCAGACAATAAGATGATGGTGATGATGATGACAGCAATTACAACAATGGTGATAGCTTCTGTTAGTTATTGAATCAGGTGACAAGAGTTTGACATTTTTGTATCATTTAGGCCTCAGAATGCCCTTTTGAGGCAGATGCTTATAATACATATTATAATATTATGCCGCGACCCATGTGGCTCCTGAGGTTCTTGGAGTGAAGGACCGCGAGAGGATGAGAAAAATAAAGAAAGAGGCAAAGCTGGGGTCAGGTGGAGCCCTTATCTTCCTGATGGGAGGAAAGGTACTACTCAACCAATGCTGCATGTTTATTTATATACTGGGACCATGACATCAATTTCAGCCCCTCTGCCTAGCAACACATTGCTTGGATTGTCTAGGAGCTTGGTGTTTTTCTGGGCTGTAGCAACTTTTTCACCTGGTTGACTGGCACTTTGTTACTTTGGTAGGGTCTTGTCTGGGTCATGCCTAGATCAATTTCCAACTTCAACCATTCCCAACAATATTAGATGCTGTTACCTGGGCGTGGTGGCGCATGCCTTTAATCCCAGCACTCGGGAGGCTGAGGTAGGCGGAGCGTTGTGAGTTGGAGGCTGGCTTGGGCTACAACGCAAGTGCAAGGCCGGCCTGAGCTACATAGTGCGACCCTGCCTCAAAAAACCAGGGCCGGGAGTTTGACTCAGTGCCTTAAGCACTTGCCCTGGCAGGCGCGAGGTTGCGAGTTCAATCCCCGGTGCCGCAAAAAAAAAAAAAAAAATTAGATGCTGTTATAATCCCTATTTTAGAGAAAATAAAACTAAGAATCTAAATATTCTTAGATATACTCACGATAACTGAAATACCGAGAAAAAAACAAACAATTTGAGTTTAGGGCTCCTTACCCTGGAGAAAAGGGAATAACCACTAAAGTCTAACTTGGTTGGCTAAGAGTCCATTTTGTACATCATTTGGAGTGGTCAGTTTGCATGATACTTGTTTTCCAAATAAAATTCTATAAGGGACTTCTAACTTAAAAAAAAAATGTAATAACACCCAAATCTCAAAAAAAATAAAAATAAAAAAGAGGAAGGAAGGAAAACAGAGAGGGAGGAAGGGAAGAATTTGTATACCATACTAATGGACATCCATAGGGTGGGGAATGCAGAGAGAAAATATCATCTGTATCAGTTAGGGTTCACTATAGAAACAAAAGATAGACAGATGATTGATTGATTGATTGATCAATTGATAGATATAGATATGATTTACAAGGTAGGCTAACAGTAGCTGCCTGCAGAGCCAGGTATGGAAGAATGAAAAAAGGCCATCTGAGTGCTGGAGTGCCATGGGAGCCTGTCAAAAATTGGAAAGATTTGGAGCTCACTGCAAAGTCCTATACAAGTATAGGAAGACTGAAGAAGGCAGAAACAGGACACACAATTTACTACAAGAATACATACATACACACACAAATGCATGAATATAAATTGATACTAAATATGTAAGTAACTTATAAAGTTCCTAAGTTTATAATTGGTTAAATGAATTGTGTAAAATAAATGTTATTTTTTCCAATATGGTTTAATTAATTAACTAAAATTGGTAAGGAAAGAAAGAAAGAAAGGAAGGAAGGAAGAAAGAAAAGGGTAAGACCAGCTCTTCTTTAGAGTAGAATTCTAGTTCAAAAGTGTAGAAAAAAATGACAAAAATACAGTCCCGCTATGCAGTCAACAGTGATAATGAAAACTAAGATTAAGGAGCAAATAGATGATAAGTAATATTATATATGCTACACAATCCAAGAATGTCTCCTAACAAGATACCTATTAATAAGGGAATTCCACTTGGCTAAATATTAGGAGGAGCTACATTGGAATTACTCAGAGAAAATCAACTAAAATCACAGATAATTGGTAGAAAGTGAGGGACATATGTTCTGATGCAAAAATCATTCTGAAATGAGAGACTTGTAGATCAAACAAAACACAGGCACAGGAATTTATAAAACAACAAAGCAACCCACAAGACAGCCTGTGGAAGCTCTTCCTGACCATGCAGCAGGAACTGCCATTCCAGGAAGTTCCCAAAATGTTGATGGACTGCAAAAGCATGAGAAACTCAAGCCACACAGGACAAATTTGGGATAATAAGGCCCCTCACCTCTTTTGCTTTCCTCCAAAGGAAGGATGTTGCAGCCTGGCAGCAATTTTTGCCAATGCACACAGAGTCATGTGACCAGAAAGCTGCCCCTTCCCTGATACAATATGAGCTTTTCTTTTTCTTTTCTTGTCTTTTCTTTTCTTCTCTTCTTTTATTTCCCCTTTGTCATATGCCATGGTAGCCAACTAAAAACTCTAGCGACAACAAGGTTGAGACCACAGCAGGTGTTGTAAAGTTAGTGAGTGGAACAGCATCGCCCCTCCTGCTGTGTTTCGGCAGCATTAGAGCAGAATGTGGGGTTTAAGCACCCTTAAACCATGGCTGGACAATGAGTAGGAAGTTAGCACTTTCCCTGTCCTATACCCAGCAGTGTGACAGGAGAGATGCTGAGTAGAAAGTAGGAGGCTGTGAAGGGCCAGGTGGAACCAACCATATACAGAACTGGGAGCAGCCTCAGGCTGTCTGTGTGAGGATGCACAACAGCTGTGAGACACAGAGACAAATCAGTGTAAGGAGATTGGTGGGTCATCAAGGGACATACAGAAAGTTGCTGGCTGAAGACTGGCTCCAGACCCCACATCCAGAGGCCAAGATCACCTCTGCACACAGCACTAATCCTACCAGAGACCTGGGAGGGTTACCCAGCACAGATTTGGGTTCTATCTTGAACACTACCACAGAACTGAGGACACTAGAAGAATTTTACTGTTTTTTTGTTTTGTTTTCCTTTTTTTTTATTGTGTAGGTACTTACTTCCATTGTTTGTTTTGTTTTGTTCATCTTTTCTCTCTCTTTCCTCAACTGTCTTTCTTGATTTTTTAAAAATATTTTCATATGAGTGCACATTGTCCCTAGTCTTTCTGGTTTGCATCAATATTCTTTTGCTTTCTCCTTCATGCTTTCTCGCCTGCCCTTTTCTCCAGTTTCCAAAAGCTTAGGTGATTATCCTTTATCCTTTATCCTTGCTTCTACTCTATTTCTCTTCATATTTCTATTTTTTCCTGATCCCCTTAAACTCCCCCATAGGGTAAAATCACTCTACTAAGGGGAAACTCACTGAATACAAATTCTTGGATTTTATTATATAACTGTAAATCTTACTTCTATGGTTAAATGTACTAATTTAATAGTTACCACAGTTTGTCAGTTTCTAGACTCTGCTTGCTACTATTGTTATTGCTAATTGTACTACTTTAGCCGGAGTGTCATACCTGTTGTAACAAGTGTTTGTGCCTTGTAAGACAACACTGTGATTGTCTGGGATCATAATCATCATCATAGTCCAGTATCAACCCAGATTGATATAACCTGCAAAACTATCTTCCATAATCAGTGGGGAAATAAGACACTTTCTTCACAAAGAACAAATGAAGAAATTCATGATCACCAAAGCAGCTCTCTGAAATGTTCTGAAGGATATTTTAAAAAGTGAGAACAAAGACTTCAATCCCAAGGACACAAATTTTAAAAAAGCCACTCACAAGGCAAACAATTAATTGAACAAAGGGGAAAAACAGGGAACCAACAACAGGAAAATAATATGACAAAGATATGCCAATACGTATCATTTATAACCATCAAAAGTAAATGGTGAGACCAATCAAAAGAAACAAATTAGCAAAATGGATCAAGAAACAAGATCCAACAATATGCTTTACACAAGAAACACATTTAACTCCAAAGAAATTAATAGGCTGGGAGCCAAAGGATGGAAAACAATACTTCATGCAACAGGAACCCAGAGAAAAAAGTATGCATAGCTAATCTATTTGCAGGCAAAGTGAACTTCAAACCAAGACTGATCAAAAGAAACAAAGAAGGTCACTACATACTTGTTCATGGAAAACTCCAAGAGAAAGAGGTAGTAATCATAAATGTATATGCACCAAATACCAGCACACCCAACTATATAACAGATATGAAAATCAAGTAAGAACTAATACAGTTGTAATGAGGAACCTTAATATCTCACTGTCACAAATAGATCAAATAGACAAAAAAATCAACAAAAACGTGAAAACTGAACCCAACCTGTGAACAAATGGATTTACGTATATGTTTACATAATGTTTCATCCCACAACATCTGAATACAAATTCTTCTCAGCTGTACATGGGATGTTCTCCAATGTAGACCACATACTAGCTCATACAGCATGCTTAAATAAATGCAAAGGAATTGAAATTATTCCTTGCATAT